>JAFEMH010005068.1:0-178875 GCA_022495995.1 Adenophora triphylla var. japonica | reverse complement strand
CGAGGTCCGCTCTCATTTCTAGGGACCCTCCGAGGTCCGCTTCCTCATTTCTAGGACCCTCCGAGGTCCGCTCCTCATTTCTAGGACCCTCCGAGCTCCGCTCCTCATTTCTAGGACCCTCCGAGGTCCGCTCCTCATTTCTAGGACCCTCCGAGGTCCGCTCATTTCTAGGACCCTCCGAGGTCCGCTCTTCATTTCTAGGACCCTCCGAGGTCCGCTCCTCATTTCTAGGACCCTCCGAGGTCCGCTTCATTTCTAGGACCCTCCGAGGTCCGCTCTCATTTCTAGGACCCTCCGAGGTCCGCTCCTCATTTCTAGGACCCTCCGAGGTCCGGGCTCTTTCATTGCTAGGACCCTCCGAGGTCCGCTCCTCATTGCTAGGACCCTCCGAGGTCCGCTTTCATTTCTAGGGACCCTCCCAGGTCCGCTCCCGTCTCATTTGTGGGACCCTCCGAGGTCCGCTCCCTATTTCTAGGACCCTCCGAGGTCTCGCTTCCTCATTTCTAGGACCCTCCGAGGTCCACTCTCATTTCTAGGACCCTCCGAGGTCCACTCCTTATTTCTAGGACCCTCCGAGGTCCACTCTCCATTTCTAGGACCCTCCGAGGTCCGCTCTTGCTTCTTGGACCTCTCAAGGTCCAGCACTTTACCACTGACCGCTCTAGATCGCCTCTCTATCTTGGACCGTTTAAGGCCCACTCTTTGACCCTTCGTGGTGCTCTTCTTCCTATACTATGTCCACCCTTCCCAATCTTGGACCATTCAAGGTCCACTTCTCATATCTTGGACCGTCTTGCTGTCCACTCCTCATATCTTTGGGCCGCCTAAGGTCCGCTCTTCTCTTGGACCCTTTGAGGTCCGCTCTCTTCTTGGTGTCAATCTCTCACTCCTCGGAATCTCTTGGACCCTTCAAGGTCCACACTCCTCCTATATTCGACCGCTTCTAAGTCTACTCCTCTCAATCTTGATCATCCGAGGTCCACTTCTTCATCTTTTTGACCCTTCTAGGTCCACTCCTCTACCTTGTAAATTCTTTTTGCCCAAGGTTCACTCTTCAATTTAGGACCCTTCGGAGGTCCACTCTCTCTCTATCTAGGGACCATTAAAGGTCCACCCTTTTCACCTGAGACTCTTCGAGGTCCACCCTCGTCTCTTGGACCATCTATGGTCCACTTTCACCTTAGACCCCCATGGGCTATGGTTCGCCAGACTTTCAAAGTTCTACCTCTCATCTCTTGAACCTTCCATAATCCCGCTTCCTTAGCCTTAAAAACCATCCATAGTTTAGACCCTTTATCTCTAGCACCCTTCACCCAAAGACCAACCAAGGCCAATCCTCACCCAAGACCAAATTAACTCACCTAGATCACCCTCATTTGACCAAGGATCTAGTCATCTTCCTCTTCCTTTTTCACCAAACGGACTCTTTTACATTCATCCTCTCTCTTTCTCTAAACTTAACCCCGTCAGTATCATCAATCGGGCCCTCGAACTACTTGACCTCGAGACTCGTATCTTAAATGGTAAGTGGTTACGTAGGCAAAATTTCTTAAATGGCCAAACTCAAAATTATGGAGGTCAACATTTTCTCAAGTGACGCCTCTTTAAGATTAATTATGAATCTAATTCAACTCATTTACTGGACTCCGCCATATGTTCTGGCTGCTGTAATTCCACATCATGTCTCTGGAGAAATGCATCAAGCCCTCAAAGAAAGCCTTCAAACATGAGGTCGGGAGCTATCAACCTCTCTCAAAGACATGACAATAAATTTCAAAGAAGACTATTTTGCCTTGCTATCTAGAATACTTGAGAAGAGTTCCTCCTCTCTATTCAATTCCGGGGTCCCTATCATCCACATGCTTGCGGTTCCCCTTGGCGGTCCCACACATCGACTTTCTCATACAGATGCCTGCGCCACGTGCCACTCGTAGTACTCTTAACTGGATCACCCCCTTTCAAACACACGGAAACACCGTTACTCAGGTCACCAACGTAGTCTCGAAGACTCCTCTCTCAACCCTCAAAAACCCTCTCAAAACCCTCTCAAACCCCCAACCAAAACCAAGTGGAGGAGCCTCTTCTCGGGATAAAAGGGACAAAGGACCTTTTGGGAATTTTCAGAAATCGTAAAGCAATTAAGGTCCGTGACGGACCTCTTTTGTTTCAATGATTACTAAATCCCCTTAAAGTCCAGCAATATTCCCTCAAATCCCGAAGAAATGATTACCCAATTCAAATGCATGGTTGGTCCGGTGACGATTTTACTCTCTTTGCATGTCAAGATGAGCCGTCCGTACTTTACTCTTCTTGCATGGGGGGGACATCATCATTCCAGTAATATTCACTATCATCATTGCGTATTCCTCAAATCGAGGAAATCCAAAATTCTACTGATAATCAAGTGAAGGTCCGTACTGACCTCTTTAAGCTCCGCGAAATTTTTACTATAAATAGAGGGCTCCCCCTCCTCATTTTCACACACCTCCCTTCCTTCTCTCTCTCCTCCCTTAGCCTTCCTCGGCTTTCCTCGTTCCTCTAAGTTCCCTCTCCCGAGTGCACTCCTGCCCCTTTCTGATCTCTTTTCCGAGGCCTTCTCGAGCCTTCCTCAGCAGTAGCTCCGAAGCCTTCCCCTGAAGGCGCTCCCCGAGACGCTCTCCCGCGCTGCCCCGAGGCACTCTCGAGGTACTTTCCGAGGCCCCTCGTGGTACTCCGAGGCCTCGCTCCGGTCTTTCCACCTGTGTCCGCGGCTCTTTCCGAGTCAAACCGACATTTATCCCAAAACCACGCCGAAATCTCGCCCGAGTGGACTCCCGCCACTCATACGAACGCGACG
The DNA here is from genome assembly GCA_022495995.1 of Adenophora triphylla var. japonica. Classification (NCBI taxonomy): domain Eukaryota; kingdom Viridiplantae; phylum Streptophyta; class Magnoliopsida; order Asterales; family Campanulaceae; genus Adenophora; species Adenophora triphylla. Next base: position 176,039 of record JAFEMH010005068.1, on the reverse strand, counting down.
CCGAATCCCTCTCGCCCGAAAGTGATCCCGGGACGATCCCCACGCACGCCGAATCCTTCGCCCGAACGCAGCTTACAACCTCAATCTTCTTACGCTGAAATCTCGTCCAAGGGTAATAACCGTCCCTCCCGAAGCAATCCCGATCCGTACCGGAACGCTACTCCGACCTCAAACACCATTCCCACGGAAGACAGACACGAACCAACATTGGTAAGGCTTCCTTCCTATACTATTTCAATACATTTCCATACATAGCATACAATGTAGACATCCGATACAAAGATGCATTTTTAAAAAGCACACACACACACACACAACATTTAAAGGATATTAGGGTATCCGAAAGACTCGTTTTACGAGGCTACTCGGTGAGCTCTAATATTCTAATATTCTCTTCCCTGGGAGTCATCTCGACTCCTCCGAACTCAAAATCTCATCACACAAAAACTAGCTTTAAAATTATCTTTAAACCGATGCCCTTTTTCAATGTTTTGGGCTTAATAAAAACGGCGTGGCGACTCTACAATGCGAAAACAAACGGCGAGACACTCTCCAACTCCGAAACGCCGCAAAGCGGGAAAATGCTGATGCCGGCCGCGAGGCCTGGCTCGGATCCTGGGTAATTTCTAGCTTGGCGACTGGGACATTTTGTTTTAAAAACTTTTAAACAAAACAAAAGATTTTTAAAACGATGACGAGGGTCAAACTTTCATTTTACCCTTCCTTTAACCGTTGTGTGCGTGTGCAAGACGTGCTTCGTTTTTATTTTACAAAAAAATAAAAATACAAAAAAAATGCATCAATATACATCTCGCGCATACATTTAAAATTCTTCAAAACTCCTGTTTTACTCGTAAAAGAATTTTAGAGACCGCACACTACGCGCACCGCCGCCTCGGTTACACCGCACTCTACTCACACCGTCGCCTTTATATACCGCACACTACGCGCACCGTCGCTCTGATACACCGCACACTACAACCCTTAACCCGGAGTGGTCTCGCTTGCACCGTTTGTCTTCCTAGGCCTTCTTGGACGCGCACGGATCATTCCAAACATCCCATCCTAGCCAAGCGTCAACCTCGCACGTTTGAGTCTTGAGTCACACTGCCCCACTCGTTGGTTTTTACCTTAAGTGTCATACACTGATACATATACCATGCCGGCCATTTTTCGAGTCAAGGCTCGGAACTCAAGATCCTCGCGCAAGCAAAGCGATGAAAGGTCATGCTAAAATCTTGACCCGATCTTGATTTCCGAAGCTACACCTGCACGATGTTCCGTCCCTGATATACATCCATGCCGCATGACACCATGTCATCACGCCTTTGATACGTCGCCCATGACGATATGACCCAGCCAACGCCTAACGTCACAGATCCTTGCGCAAGCAAGGTAAAGAGAGGTCATGCCGAACTCTTGACTCGATCTTGACTCAGTGGCCGGCTCGGTTCACTATTCACATAGCTAACGCATCAAAACGAACATGACAAAGCTCTGTCCTTAGTGTTCGATTTTTCTTTTAGGCCGGTGGAAACCGCTTGCACTATAGGACCCTCGCCTGGGCCGTCCACCCCGGGATGTCGAAATACTGGTGCAAAACGAGGGGCTTATAGCCGCACGTATGGTCTCCACCGACCCAGGATCTAGCATAGTTGCGAAAAGAAGAGCAATCTTTTCCAACCTACCTAGGATTCTCGAGAAAACATGTTTTAAGTAAATTAAAACAACAAAAAATCAAAAATAAAAGAAACGGAAACCGCATGCCACGTGAGCTTTCCCCTTTTATCCCGTTAGGCCATTCCCGTGTCTAAACTCTTGCTCACCCTCCAAATAATCCGAGAGTGGCCGAGAATCCTCGGAAGCCGCTCTTTTCGCATCGAGGTCACAAGGTCCGATAGCCCTTCCAGCTTCAACGGTCCGCACCGTCCGATACTCCCCATGACGGATCAATGTATAACAGTGAGGGAAACGGAACCCCGCCACTAAGGAACCTCTCCTTGGACAATGGAGGAGGTGCCGCGAGCCTTCGAAACCATCAAGAAGCGCCAAGAAGAACAAAGAAGCTGGATCGTAGACACCTGCGTCTTCGAGGAACAGCTTGCAGCTTCCCAACCTCGATGGAACCTTTGTTCTCATAGAAGACGAAGAGCATCTGCTCCCCCGGTTTCTCAAAGCTATCGGCGAGTCCCGCCTCTCCGCTGCTACGAGATCCCGGCTACACGCAGCGCTCTCGCTCAAAGCTCCCTAGCGGGGCCAAGTGGGTCAGCGACATACCTCGCCTCAAGATGCCGGTTTCTTGGCCTCGCACATCAAGCTCGCACTAACAAGACACATACGTGCCTCGCCCGCCAGATCCTAATGCATCTTTGCATCCCCAGTGATTCAATCCTTTGCCTCTATACGAGCCTCGCAACCACAATCAAAAGTCCCTATTCTTACAGGGACAGTATCCCGAGCGGATATCCCGACATCTCAAGTTTGCCACCCGCTAGTCCGCTAATTGGGGCTAACGAATCATTTCCCAGCTTCCCAAAACACAACCCTTAGCGGACCCGGCAATCACGCCCTCAACTTCAACACCCTGTGGTATGGGCTGGTATACACTCAACTACCTCCCCAAGACTCCCGAATGGCGATCCCATCGCCCAATCCACCTCCATCTTCGGTTTCCGTCCCCGAAAATGGTAACCCACCTCGCATACTGATCCTCACATGGCTTGGCCGACGAACAAATGAAAGACATGCAAGGCAAGCTAGCTAGTTCTAAGGACTCCCTCCCGCCTACCGATCCGAACAAAGCGGTCCCTCTCCCTCCAAAGTTCAGTGATGCCGGAAATGGAAAAGTTTGACGGAACGAGGAATGCCCAAAACCCACATCGACACCTACGTCCCGGGTATGAGAGCCAAAGGGGCAACCCCTCAACAGATGGCGCATCATTTTCGCATTCCTCAAATCCACAAAGACTAAGGTGGTTCCTCAATGTGAAGGCGTAAAACCGCTCCACGTGGGATCGAGATCGTTGAAATCTTCCCGGAGAAGTACCGCGCCAATCTTGAATGGGAAACAAAACCGCCATGACCCGCAAGCCACCGAACAAAAGGATGACGAACCAGGGGCGAGTTCTACAAAAGATGGAACTGGAAGCTAAGCGAGATAATGGATCCACTTTCCAAAGAAGAGCAGATGGACATCTTCCATTCCCGCCTCAAACCATCTTTGAGGACCTTGATCGCCCACCATTTCTATCCAGGATCTCCGTGCCATAGTCAACGCCGGACAAAGTTTGAAAAGACTCGAGTCTTCAAAAGGCAACAAAGAACCCCTGCCTCATCTTACCGCTATCGAACAAACTCCGCCGGCAACTTCAACTCCTGCCCCGACCAAAGGAAAGGAAGCAAATGAATAAAACTACATTCGTAACGGAGCTCAAGTAAACCGCGATCAAGCCCCAAAGAATAACAATCCCTCGCTTCCCGCGCTCTAAAGATTTAGATAACCCGGAAATGCCCTCGGGTCAAGTATTCAAGCTTTGGTGAAACGAAATCTTCTCAAACCACTCGAGAATTTCCAACCGAAGACTCTCAAACCCAACATGGATATGAGCAAACACGCGCCTTCCACAACTACCCCGGCCACACCACCGACAATTGCTTCGTACTCAAGCGGTGGTCCAGGCTCATCGAGGAGGGAAAATTGGAACGCCCTCGTGGTCCCAATACCATCGGAAATCCATTCCCCCGAACGACAGTGGTAAACTCAATAGCCTTCGACGAAACTCCAAGCGAGAGCAGCACCCCCGCAATTTCCCGAGACCGTCGCATGCCGTCCCGCTACGACTGGGAGCGTGAAACCGTAGTCAAGAGATCTCGTGACCGGGAATTCCGACAAGAACGCCCAAGGGCAACTGTCTCCCTACGATCTTTGCCCGGCCCCAAGGCATACAAATGGATGGATCGAACGTTCCTGCAAGAGACTGAGTCCAACGGTAGCACGGGAAGCGGTTTAGCCTTCACAGACGATGACTTGCCAATATGTGAGAATCGGCACAACGAAGCCCTCCTCATCCTCATAAAGATAGAGATGTTCTTCCTCCCGAACGTCTTGATTGATAACGGCTCCGCAGTCAACATCATCGCTTTAGGCACACTGAAGCGACTCCACATCGACCGTTCTCTGATAAGGCCTTCACCTCGGGTAATCCGAGCCTACGATTCCACTGCACGACCAATCGTAGGAGTCATCAATCTGAGGATCCAATTCGACGTACAACTAGAGTCGGTAGAGTTCCAAGTCGTGGAAATCAAACCAACCTTCTCTGCTTTGTTGGGACGACCTTGGATACATCAGATGAAAGCAGTATCATCTACTCTTCACCAATGCGTGAAATTCATCAATGCCAACGGAGCGATCGAAGTGATCCGCGGAAGCTAAAGCAGTAATGGCAAGTGCTGCTTGGCCGCAAGCTACGACCTGTAAGAAGGTCCCGACATGACCGAATACTCTTCTCCGATGATTCTCCTACCCCCGTCCCGCTACGAAGTGGATCCTTACATCCACGCTCTGGCGCGACGAGCTGGAAATGAAGAACTCATGGGTCGGGATGACAACTCGATATATGCGACATTGTGAAGAATGCTTGAGAGAGGATCAAGAGATGGGTGCCCTAATGGAGATTGATCGAGGAGTAGACCCTTACTTCGCCGAAAACCCTCTTGCAAACTGGCTCATCACCGATCCCCGTTACAAGACAACCCTCTAGCCGACACTCGGATCTTATGGGGACAGCCATCACGGCTTAGTTCAATTCAACATTAGGTGTCCGGCCTGGATGAACAGTGGCGCAACCTCCTCCAAGGCTTAATCAGTGGAAGGAGATATATCATGCCCGCTCGAATCAGACATTGTAAACGTCGTCCAAGCAAAGATCCCAGATAAAGAGGCGCATTCGGCGAAAGTGATCAACATCGCAAGAATCAACTCCGAATCCGCCGAATGCTTCGCCTCCTAGAAGTAGCCCTCAGCGACTTCTATCATCAAAAACCCCCAAGGACTGGTGGCAACACTAATGGAGGGGACATCATCAGGGAGCAGCCAAAAACCTCCGCGATCTGGTTTGAAATCGAACCGCATGCAAGCTACTTTCCGGGACTCATGCCAAGGGAAGATTGGCCACCTGAATCCAGCACCACTCCCTCTAGAGCTACAGCCATCCGAGAGTAATGAAGCTCTCCTGGTCCAATCCCTCGTCGCCTTATAGTCTAGCTTCGAGTCTTGTTGTCTTTCTATTCACATCTTTCGAGTCTTTTGACGACTTTACGCCCGACGATTGTGAATCTTTGATCAACAATGTACATGTCTTCACGCTTTCAATAAAAGGTCCGACCTTCCTAAAAATCATTTCATTGCATCTTTAACAAATGATGACATTAACTAATCAAAACAAGTTAAATTCATCTATACAAAAGGCAAACACATTAATTAAATAAATGCATCAAGCAAACATTTAAGCATGTTGTCAAACGAGAGAAAAACCGGGCCCAAGCCGCCGAGAAGGTTTTAATCACAACGATTTGCAAGATTGCCGAAGAGCCAAAAGAAGACGCAAGTTCGACGCCATTTCCAAAGATAAACCAAGATTTTCCAATACCTCAAGAGCGGGAAACCACCTTCATGAACAAGGAAGACCCACACACGTAAGGGTCAAAACCAAGAGCATCATGGCCCTAAAACGCCTCGCCTCTCACTTCGTCATCCTCGGGACATGCTATACAAGAAACGCTACTACGGGCCACTCCTACGCCTGCATCGGTCAAGAAGAAGCAAACAAGTTCATGAACGAAGTCCACAATGGGGCTTGCGGTCCCCACATGAACGCGTAGCCCCGATGCAAATCATTCTCGGGATGGGCTACTACTGGATCTCCATGGAGGCAGATTGCATCCACTTTGTCCGAAGCTGCGACAAGTGCCAGCCCGGTTCTCCAACCTCAATCATCCGCCGCCCCACGATCTCTACCGCATGACTACACCTTGGCCCTTTGCCACTGGGGAATTGACGTCATCGGGAAAATCACTCCGCCAGCAAAGAACGGCCACGAGTTCATCTTAGTAGCCATCGACTACTTCACCAAGATGGGTCGAAGCCAAGTCCTACAAGGTACTCACCTCCAAGAAGGTCGCGCATTTCCTCAAAGAAAACATCATCTCGCCGATACGGCATCCCAAATGAGGTCATATCGCATACAACGGCTCACACTTTGAAGGGGAATTCGACTGCATCGCCGGCTGAATTCAAGATCACATGCCACAAATCTTCTCCCTACCGGCCACAAACAAACGGCGCCGTGGAAGCAAAGCAAACAAAACCCTCGAACGGATCATCCGAAAAATGACCACCCGAGGACGAGATTGGCCCGAGAGGCCGCACCTTGCACTTTGGGGCTACCGCACATCAGCCGAACAGCCACGGGAGAAACCCCATTTGCCACGACATACGGGATGGAAAGTCCTTCCCATCGAGCTAGAAATTCCCTCACTCCGAGTGTCGCTGGAAAATGACATCAACGAAGTCGGAATGGCTCCGAAGTCGACACGACGAATTGGCTCACGCTAGACGAGCGACGACTAAAGGCCATGGAACACGTCCGAGCCTATCAAAGCAGGATGGCTAGAGCTTTCGACAAGAAAGTCAAATCCCGAGACATCGGGGAAGGTGACCTTGTACTCAAAGAAAGCCTCCCACTCGAACCAACCCATCAGGGAAAATGGGAACCCACATGGATCGGCCCTTTCGTGGTTCAAAAGATCTTCTCCTGAGGCGCCATGAAGCCGATGCACCTAGACGGCAATCCCTTCATGAATCCAAATAACTAAGCAAACTTCGCAGATACTTCGCCTAAAGAAGAACAACTGTGCATCTCTTGGCACTCCATGTAGTGTCGAACTACGCACTGAGCCCTCTAGTCCGGGGGAACGTAGGCAACCTTAATTGGTCCGGTCTAAAAAATACACAAAAAAGTCAAAAGTTTGAATGTCAATCAAGACCTCCATCAAGATACGCACTTTTCAAGAACACACCCCAACAGTCACCTTGACCAAGTCAAACGACGGCGGCAACTTCAAAGGACGTCCGAGGGTCACTCAAAGATCAAACGATCGACTCATGTACGCTTCCAAGCCGGGGCTTGTCTTCGCCCTCACGCGCTTCAAAAAAAAAAAAAGCTCGAGCAAGGGCTCACAAAAAAGAGCTCGAGCAAGGGCTCACAAAAAAAAAATTAAAAGAGAGCTCGAGCAAGGGCTCACAAAAAAAAGAGAGCTCGAGCGAGGGCTCACAAAAAAAACAAAAGAAGCTCAAACGGAAGTGCGAAATTGAGGTCAAGAGCCCGACGCCAACAAAGGGCAAGGAAGCTACGAAAAGACCGTCAAAACGACTTGTCGGGGGAAGCATTCAACCTCTCGGCCAAGCACAAAGCCTCGGCAAAGGGATTGCCATGGCCCGCATCGCTTCACCCACAAATGCAACAGAAAAGTTCAAGGACGGACGCCGACAAAGTGCACAACAGAAGCAAGGGCGAACAAAAGATCTTGCGTCTCGATAAAGCTTTAAAAGTAAATCACAAATCACTAACGGTTACAACATTTCTTGATGAGTTCAAGCACGGTCTACTCTCAAGTTCACAACATGCTTAAAAGACACTTAATACATTTAACAAATAATGTGTTTGCAAATGCAATGAATGGATACCTAGGAGGTCATCTCCGCGCCATCTGCGCTTGTCCCCTCGCCATTCTTTCCTTTCTTCCCTCGTCCCACGGCGAGTCTTCTTTCGCTCACGTGAACCAACTCTGCGTCTCTCGAGTCAGAGATGCAGGGTCCTCCCGTAGAGTCAAACAATCCGAGTAGCTCTCGGGGCTTCATTCGCTTGCGTGCCCGCTCGGATCTCCTCCTACTGAGTTCACGCAAAGAGGACCTCTCCTCGTCCCAGGTCCAACTCTAGTCTCGTAGTCAAACAAAGTGTCTCCCGTCACATCCGAAAGGGTCGGACCTGTGCTTCTTTGAACTCCTAAGGCAATAGCTACTACGGCAACCGGGTCCCGGAATCGCTACGCCACGCTCTCCAAGACCACTTGGGAGCGCGGCAAATGCACAGCCCTTGCTCATGCGAGCCAGTGCCGAGTCGGTCGTCAAACTGACGCTCCCAGACGTCTAAGAGTACCACAGAGGGAAAGCGGAATACTTCCATACCCTCGAAAAATACAAGAAGGCACTGAAGCCGCCATACAAAGAGGAACTACCTCCGCGATAGCAAGGTCATCCCGGCCCAACAAAGGCTCTGCTTCATCCCAAACTGCCGGGAAACAAGCGACGGAATATAGAAGGAGGACCAAGACAAACTGGAATTCTCGACAACGTAGGACCCCTCTGCCAAGATCCTCCTAGTCTCAATCCTCCCGGTGCGGAACCCACCGCCGGATTTGATGCGTACCAGTTTGTGCCATCCATCTCTCCCGGGCGGGCGATCCATATCTAACACAAGAGGTCATCGAGCAAATGACCACGGGCTAAACGACGTCGGAGCCTCGGGCATGGCACGAAGTCTCTCTCGCAGCCACAAGGTGAGCAAAGCGGGGCTTCCCCCTCTCATGAACCGATCCCCGGTTGCCGGACGGTCGATACCATGAAGAGTCTCCCCAAGACTAACGGGACAATATCCTCTCCGGCTCTGCGTGCCCTACCACATCTAGCAAAGCGCCATCGCAAATGCCAAGTGAGGCGACCGGGAAAAGCGTCGCCATCATGCACAAGGCAAATGCGCCCCAAGAGACGTCACTCTCATCATCAACCATGAACCGCTCAGGCGGCTCGGAAATGTCAATATGACCCGAATCAAGGATCATGCCACTGCACTTCTTCCAACGAAGTACGAAGAAAGCACGCGAAGCTTCACGCGCACCGCAGGACCACCAATCAAAGGAAGCGAGATGGCCTCCACCTCCGGTCCCCCCATCAAAGCCCGAAAATCCTCAAAAGTGGGCACCATTTCATGATAGGAGAAACAGTACACATGCCTCCTAACATCCCAGAACTTCGCGGCAGCCCGCAACAAATCCCAATCAGGAACCAACTCCTTAAAAGACCAAATCGAGCAAAGACGAAACCTTACCTCGAAAGCCCGTCTCTGATGCCTCATACGACGCCGCATCCACGTTTTCAGCTGCTCAAGGAAGTGTGCTTGCCTCTCCTGCGAAAGCCTCGGCAAAATTCTAGGGACGTACGAAGAATCCATGGCAAAAATGGAGGTTCCTAGAGAAAATGGGGAAGAAAGCTCGAAAATGGCTGCAAATGGGGAAATGGGGAAGAACCAGACACTGGAAAGCATTTATCTCCTTCCCAAAAGCAAGGTTGGTCCGTACGGACCTCTTTGCATGCTAGGTATGTCCGTACGGACCTCCTTGCAAACATAACCCATTTTCCCCAGCAAACAGTACAACAACCACTGTCCTCAGCAAAACCTTGCTCCAAACTGCCCAAACACTGGCCAAAGCCATTCCCGGCAAACAAACACTGCCCAAAGCCATTCCCGGCAAACATACACTACCCACAAACACACTCTCAGCTCACGTGGCATGCACAAAATAAAAAATAATAATAGCAACCATTTCTAGGACAAATCCCGGGAATCACAAAATGACATTACATCTTAAAATAAAATCTTTTTTCTTAATTGCAAATACAAGTGTTTTATTACAGGTACCCATAAATGTCTGTTGCTAAAAAAAAAAAAAGAGGGATATGAAAAGAGGGAAAGCAAATGAATACTAATCAGACTCCTCAGCATCATCATCCTCGCCAAGGTCCTCCAGAGAGAAGTCGGGCATCCCAGCGAACTCGCCCGTCACATCCTCGTCGTCGAATACGAGCACCGCGGAGGCTCCCACGAAAAGTACTCAGAAGGATCAAATCCAAGGCGAAAGGATCAAAGAAAGAAGGCTCGAGGAACCCTGCTTTGTGCGCCATGCGGAGGCGGCGATAAAAGGGCTGCCTCCCTCGAAGGCCACTGCGGCTCCGAAGACGTCCGGCATCCATGCTATGCCGCCCCCTCAAAGGTCCCTCTAGCTGCGGCTCAGGCTCGGCTCTAGGCGGAGGAACGTCTACGAGAGTGCCTCGAAGGCATAGGCTCCGTACGCCTAAGACGCGTCGCGAAGACCCAGGCAAGATATCTTGAAGCCATCTTCTTCGCAAGCGACCTCATCGCCACGTAACGGCGAGTGGCATATCATAGGCTCTCCGGGACTGCACAACAAGCGACCGAGGAAACGCTCGGCAATACGGTTATACTCAACAACAAAAAAATACGAAAAGATGCCAAGATGGAAAAGAGTCGGCACACTCACCGATCTATCGGGGTCCACTCTGTATGCGGCGGGAGCTGCTCGGAGCAGGTCTGAGACACCCTCCTCCTCGTCCGTCCCCTGACGTACGTGAAATCCGGCCCGGCATCGGAACCTGCAGGGGAGCCTGCGGGCCAGCCTCTCTCCCGCGCCAGTACCTGCGGCGTCCTCAGCTTCCTCCTCACGAAGGCCCCGTACTCCTCTCCATACAAGATGAACTCCTCGGCGCCGACACCGCCAAGGTACCTCTCGAAATCGAGCACGTCCATGTCCCGGGAATCAAGCATCCCAAAGGGAGGGTCCCTCGGAGCCACGGGAAGCACACCGGGGCCATGCTGCCAGAAGACCCGCTCTCCCAGATACATGACATCACAAGTCAAGCCCCGCAGCATCTTCCGCCGCGCTGTCACCTCGGGAGCCCCCTCAAACTCATCCCCCTCATACCGAGCCCACGGGAACAAGACGAAACCCTCCTGGCTACCCCGCTCCAGACGCTCCTGCACATCCCCGTAGGCGATGGTGAGCTTCCCCCTGCTGGTCCTCCTCTTCCTCGCCGTACGAGCCCAGCCCAGCATAGCAGGATACGCAGCTACAGCCCCCGGATCTCTATCCCACGGGAAGCACTGGAAAACCTCATAGAACCACACCTGTGACAAAAAACAGAAAGGGCTCAGTGCAAAAGAAAACGGAGAAACGACAAGTTGCTAAATCAAAAATGGCAATAAACTCATACCTCCAAAGCGAAGTCAAAACAGGCCAATGAACTGGCCACACCCCGGCTAAACCGGTCCAAGGAGAAGTAGAGCTCGGCCAAGCCTGCCTCGCCCCAAGCAATATCACAGACCCTATCCAGGTCAATCAAGCTCTCCAACAAAGCAAAGGGAGCCGCGGTCGCGTGGTTCGAGAACAAAGTCTCGGACAGTGCATACCACAAAAAGGAGCGCGCCAGCTGCTCCGCCGTCACCTGGCCGGTACCCCGGATGTAGGCCCAATGCGCCGTGATCCTCGGCTCCACGTCGCTATACGGCATCCCCGGGCCCCTGCGAGGACGAGGCTCAAAGCCCGGCGGCTCGGTCAACACCACATCGGAGATCATATCTCTCCACCGCACGCCCTCCTTTGAAGGAAAGCCGTGTCGCAAAGAAAGTCGGTCGGCGTCACCGTCACCTCTCCCGGCTCGGATGGAAGGTATGGGTGGTATCCCACCAGTACTCGAAAGGCCAAGGAAGACGCTCTTGTTCTTCCTCGTATCGAAACTCCGGCCGGGTTCTCGACGAACACCCCGGGCCGGAAGCGTAGACCAGCCTCACGGGACTCGGCCTACCGTCCACGAAATATCGGGCATCCGCGCACGGCTCAACAACAGCCTCGAGCGACCCCAGAGTCTTCATCCTCTTGGCCTTCCCGGCCGCCAAGCCCCGCATCCTGGGGTAAACACAAAGCAAAGGTACGTCAATCACGATTACTTAATATAAAACATTGCACATATTTCACGTCACAAAACACGGCACACATTGCACATATTTTTCACATATAACCCGTTACAAAACACGGCACATATTGCACATATTTTTCACATATAACCGTCACAAAACATGGCACATATTGCATATAAATTTTCCCACAAAGTCCGTCACCCAAAAACATGGCACACACGGCACGACACATATGCATAACACATTTTTCAAAAAAATCCGTCCCTACACGGCACACACTTTCACATATAACCCGTCACAAAACACGGCACATGTCACATTTTTTCACAAAAATTATCAATACACGATAATTTTTCTCATAATGTACATACATAAATAGCATACGGTACAAAACACCAAAGCATGCATTTCATTAGAGAGGCACTTTATTTTCACAAATAAGAGCTAATCTACACATTTCTGCACAAAATACACATACCCACAATTTTTACATGTCCATCTTCAACAATTCATCAAGAATTTCGCAAAAGGCATAAAAAAAAATAACAAAAAATTCAAAAATGCGAAAAACTAAAACCTAGTTCTAGCATTCAAAAATTCGAGCAGGGAATCAAAACGGAACGGATTTCTTACCTCCCCAACGTTCATAGAGCGACGATTGTGCACCTCCGGATTCGGATACAAGACATCCGGGTTCTTCGAAGATGGAACGAACGAGATCCAATTTCTTTGAAGCTCCATCCGTTGCTCGACCACCTCTTGACTACGTTGACGACGACTCCTTCGAGATCCTTCAGCCATGGCAAGCGATTCAAGCGAAAAAATGGAAGATTTTGGTAAAAATGGAGGATTTTTTCTCTCTCTCTCTCGCCTGGTTCACGAACTGGAAATGGGAAATGAAGGGGAGCCTCGGTTTTAACCCGGTCAAATCTGGGAGGCTGCAAAAAACCCGAGGTGAGTCGTCTGGACCTCTTTGCGGCAGGTTAGTCCGTACGGACCTCTTTGCAAGGGTGGCCAAATTACTTTCCTGCCCTTATAATCTTTGCCCTGGCATCCTAAGGCCTTTTCCGGAAATCCAAGTGCGGAATGGTCCCTAACCCTTCAATTCAATCCCAGGCCGTCGGCGTAAGACCGGTCCTCGCCCAGCTCCAACGGCAATTCAATCCCGGCCGTCAAGCGTAAGACCGGTCCTCGCCACTCCAACGGCAATTCAACCACCAGCCCGTCGGCGTAAGACCGGTCCTCGCCCCACTTCAACGGCAATTCAATCCCCAGCCGTCGCGTAAGGCCACCGGTCCTCGCCAGCTTCAACGGCAATTCAACCACCGGCCATCAACGTAAGACCGGTCTCGCCACTTCAACGGCAATTCAATCACCGCCCGCTCAACGGCAATTCAAGAAGGAGCCAACACCTCCCAGCACGAATCCCAAGGCACAAGACGCCTCCAAAATGCTCAACGACAACTCAACCACTGGCCCTCAAAGGAGGTCCGGAGTCATCTTCTCGGCGGAAAGGGCCCTACAAGGTCATGCATCCCGACAATTCAAGCACCGGTCGTCGATTGTAAGCCCGAACCTCGCCCACTTCAACGGCAAGCGCAAGCCCGGCCATCAAAGTAAGCCCGAGCTCCTCCCCAACAAGTCGAAAGGGAAGTCATATAAGGCTGCGTATCCCCAAAGACCGGCCATCATCACTGCCCGCTCAACGGCAAAACAAGCACAAGAAGGAGCCAACACCTCCGAGTACAAGTCCCGAGGCACGAAGCGCCTCTAAACGCCAAATGGTGAAGCAATCACCGGCCGTCATCCTTGCCCACTTCAACGCCAAGCGCAAGCGCGGCGGTCATCGTAAGTCCAACCTCCTACTCAACATGCAAAAACACAAAGGCATCTACGCCTCTCGAAGCACAAGGCAGCCACGCCTCCACAAATGCGGCTAGAAGACGATTCAAAGTCCTCGCGCATTACATCAACCGCCGCCAGAAGACGATTCAAAGTCCTCCAGCGTGGCACCAACCGCCGCCAGAAGACGATTCAAAGTCCTCCAGCGTGGCACCAACCGCCGCCAGAAGACGATTCAAAGTCCTCCAGCGTGGCACCAACCGCCGCCAGAAGACGATTCAAAGTCCTCCAGGCGCGGCACCAACCGCAATCAGAAGACGATTCAAGTCCTCACAACTATCTCCGGCCCGGAAGGCCTTAAACCACCCGATTAGGAAAATCGTAAAATTTCCATCCCAGGACGCCACCACGTCCTCACAATTGACCTCGGCGGTCACCACATCTTAGGACACCACCACGTCCTTATCACTGACCTCGGCGGTCACACCACACTTCAGGGCACCACCACGCCCGCACTCACAGATTTCACGACCTCTGAACTACGACCAGGCTTGATTCCCGCCAGGGATACGTAGGAATCCTATCACAGGGTCCAGCCATCGACCCATGCGGTCACCCAGGACACCACCACGTCCTTACCGCGGCCTCGGCGGTCACACGACACTTCGGGGCACCACCACGCCCGCATTCACAAAACACTCACCCCACACCCGAACTACGACAAAGGCTTGATTCCCGCCGGGGATACGTAGGAATCCTATCACAGTGGTCCGGCCCTATTGACCTAAACGGTCACACAAAAGGACACCACCACATCCTCACATGGCCTCACGGTCACTTCCTCTCCCGGACGCGATCCAGATTAGGACCACTTATCTTATCGGCGACCCCACTTCTTTCATAAGTGACGTCGTCGAGGGCTTCTGTAAGTACCCCAATCTGGATCACACCCTTTCAAACACACGGGAAGCACCGCACTCATCAACGCAGATCTCGACGACCCCTCTCACTCAAAACCCTCTCAAAACCCTCTCAAACCCCCAACCAAACCAAGGGAGGAGCCTTCGGGGATAAAAAGGGACAAAAGGACCTTTCGGGAATTTTCGGGAAATTGGGAAAGCAATATTGGTCCGTACGGACCTCTTTGTTGTCATAATTCTTGAATCTCCTTAAAGTCCACAATATTCCCTCAAATCCAGGGAAAATGATTACTCCTGTAGAGTTGGTCCGTACGGACCTCTTTGCATGCAAGATGGTCCGTACGGACCTTAAGTACTCGAGGGACACCATAATTGCAAATATTCCTCCATCATCACAGATTCCCTCAAATCGAGGAAAACCAAAAGCTGGATTACCGGGGAGGTCCGTACGGACCTCTTTGCACCTAATCTGGCACTATAAATAGAGGGCTCCCCCTCCTCATTTTCACACACCTCCCACTTCTCTCTTCCTCCCTAGGCCTTCGGCTTCCCCTCTAAGTCCTTTCGAGGCATTCCCGGCCCCTTTCGGATCCTTCCGAGGCCTTCCGAGCCCCCTCGTGGTGCTCAGAAGCCTCCCGAGCGCTCCGAGACGCTCCCGCGCTGCCCGAGGCACTCTCGAGGTACTCTGAGGCCCCTCGTGGTACTCCGAGGCCTTGCACAGTCTTTCCACGGTGTCCGGCTCTTTCAGGAGTCAAACCGACGATCCCAAACCACGCCGAAACTCTGCCCGAGTGACTCCACTGCCACCACACGCACGCCGAACCTGCCCGAGTGACTCACGCCACCCAACGCACGCCGAACCTGCGCAGTGATCCGACGATCCCAACGCACGCGAACCTGCCCGAGTGATCCCGACGATCCCCACGCACGCCGAACCTGCCCGAGCAGCCTACAACCTCAACTCACGCCGAAACTCGTCCCATGGACAACCGGTCCCTCCCGAAGCAATCCCGATCCATACCGGAACGCTACTCCGACCTCAAACACTATTCCCCCGCGGAAGACAGACACGAACCAACATTGGTAAGGCTTCCTTCCTACACTATTTCAATACATTTCCATACATAGCATACAATGTAGACATCCGATACAGCATGCATTTTTAAAAGCACACACACACACAACATTTAAAGGATATTAGGGGTATCCGAAAGACTCGTTTTACGAGGCTACTCGGGTGAGCTCTAATATTCTAATATTCTCTTCCCGGGAGTCATCTGACCTCCGAACTCAAAATCTCATCACACAAAAACAGTTTAAAATTATCTTTAAAGCGATGCCCTTTTCAATGTTTTGGGCTTAATAAAAACGGCGTGGCGACTCTACAAAACAAAAAACGGCGAGACAGCCGCTCCAACGCGAAAGATGCCAGATGCCGGGGCGCGATTGCGCTGCCTCTCGGATCCGGGTAATTTCAGTTACGTAGGCAACTTCAGCCCGGTCAAACTCTCAAATTGTGGAGATCAACTATTTTCTCGGAGATGCCTTAAGATTAATTGTGAGTCTAATTCAACTCATTGGTTTGACTCTGCCGTATGTTCTTACAGAATTCTGCATCATGTCTATGGAGAAAAGCATTGGAGCCCTTAAAGAAGTCTCAAACATGAGGTTGGGAGTGATCAACCTCCTCAAAGACATGCATGAAATTGAGCAATACCATTTGTCTTGCATTCACGAGTGCTTGAGAAGAGATCCTCCTCCTGTGCAATTCCAGAGTCCCTATCATCCACATGCTTATGGTCCCACTTATGGTCCAACACATCAGAATGTCTCATTCAGGATGCCTGCTGTGGCCACCAACCAACGAAAGGCACCAATACCCGAGAAGGAGATCAACAAGGAACATTTTGATGACTTAGGAATGCCTGTGGGTGAGTTCTTCGACATTTTGGTGGAAAAGATTTTGATCAAGCCGCTCGAGAATTACAAGCCTATTAACCCGAGATCTAACTTGGATACATCCAAGTTTTGCAGATACCACAAGTACATTGGGCATACCACGACAACCGTAAGCGGCCGAAACGCTTGATTCAAAATTTGATCAACCAAGGCCTCATTAATGAAGAAGCCCTCGTACTTCAAGGAAGGATTTAGATTCATTCAGTCTTGTAGGTTCTAGTGTGTCTTTCTTACTTCCACTTTGGGCATTGATATGTAATGTCCACTTTAGATTAGTTACTTCAATAATAAAAGAGTCTTTCTTTCTTTTCTCTCTAGACTTGAGACATAATCTCGCATTACTTTCAAGAAGAATTGTTTTATTTATAATTATCACTTGATTGCTAATCTCACTGATTAACCCACCGGCTAATAAAGTAAATAATGAATGAATGCTTTGATTGGAGTAAACAACTCACCGTCCCTTCCTTATATACACCATCTCTATACATCCCTCTCTCATACACTCTTCCCATACTCCACCATATACTTTCCATACACTATCGCCGGACCCTCTCCTTGTACACTCCCCTATGCCCCCTCGAGCCTACACTTCCCCAAATACACTCTCCCCACTTGACCTCCTTTCCATATGGTCAAGACAAGCACAAAGACCGTTGTTGCTCATCATCAGAAAATAGCTGCTCACGCCACTGCAATTTAAAGAAGATGCAAGGAGTTGTTCCTATCCTTCACAAGTGCTGCATGAATATCAACTTGGGGCTCACCAACCCCCCCAATCTCGCGTCTCCTCTGATTTTCCATTCGATCGATAAGCTTTCATTGAATATGCTCACATATCTTTCTTATGGTCCGAATATATTCTGCCTTACTTAATAAGTCGGTTAATTGAGTTTGCATTTATTTTAAATACTCTTTTGAGAATGCTATCCAGTAGCAATTGAAGTTTAAACCTCTCACCATAGGAAGCCATAACCTTATCCTCACTAAATAATACCCTTTCATTTCAAGATCGACAAGTTTTGAGACCCTAAGGAAGAAGCCCATACTAGGGGCTCCCTCGACTCACAAAGGAAGTAATCACCTCCAAGCTCAAGAAAGGCGGAATGCAAAAGAAACTCATACAAGGGGCTCCCTCGAAGGGACCACCTCCAAACCCAAGAGGGAAAAGGTAAAACCATCCTAAGGCATACACTAGGGGCTATCGCGAGCAAACAAATCCGAAGGCTTTTCTCGATAAGAGGGTGTTTAAAAAAAAAAAAAAAAAAAAAAAAAAACAACCTCCATCACTCCGAAGTGAACCTCCCATCTCAAAGGTTGTGAAAATGAGACGTCGAGTGAAGATCCTATCATGATCAAGTTACCTGCTGAAACCACAACAAACTCGCGAGAAGAAGCAACAAAGATTCCCTCTTGGACAAATCCCATAAACCCATTCCAAAGTCCATCCTCTCACTTTTAGAGGATTCCATCACCACCCTTGACCTTGCCAAAATCAAAGTTAACCTCACTCTTAGAAGTCCTGAAGAGGCAACAACAAGAAAATCCCTTCACCTTAGAAATCCCAAACACTCAGCAAAGGCCCAGCCGACCTCTCACTTTAAGAGGTCATGTTAATCATCACCTAATGATCGATCGCAATCCAAAGCCCAGCTACAACCGCTACCGGATGGCATTCTCAAAAGATTATTTAAAAGAAATGCATATTCAGATTTTTGAGTCACTTGTTATCCTACGTGAGCATATTACATATTCTCTCAAAAGTTTGGGAACTTGTCCTATTCTTGAAATTCGTTCATTCGACTCCTCAAACACTGTCTGCAAAAGTCTCACTGGGGCTTCGCATCCGTGCCTCTCAGCGGCACTCCGGTAAAAGCAAGGAGACACGCGCCAGGGACTACTCCCCTCGGCTTGCGAGAACAAAGGAACAAAGAATCTTCACTTGAAGGAATGAAAAAATCTTTGGGTTATAATCAGTCAATTCCCACCTTTTCTTCCACCCCAATCTTTTTCATTCTTTCCCATGAAGGAGATCAATGCAACGGCAGCCCGCACCACAATTACCACCGAACAGAGCAGCAAGTAACAACGGAACATCCTTCTCCTTCTAAAGACAAGCCAGATTTCACCTTCAAATCAAAACATTCATTTGTTTACCTATATAATTAGAATTTGATAAACCAATCAGTGAGGTCCATTCACGAGCAATCAAGATATAATTCTGAATAAATAATTATATAAATAATTATATAATTATTTATATAATTATATAAAGTCGGATCGAAATGGGATATTCATTTAGTGACACTTGCTTTTAAACCATATTAAAATATTAGTTTAATTTTGAGAGTCGCCACGCCACTTTGATATAGCCCAAAGCTTTGAAAAAAGGCTAAACAGTTAATTGGGTTCGGGGGTCAAGTTACAACAGAAGAAGAAACGCTATCACTCCTATTGCCCGACGGATCGGTCTTTCTAGCATATGGGGGTGTTGGTTGTGTGCGGTGTTTACAGGAATAGATAGAAGAAACGGGATCATGCATAAGGAGGAGGGGAGAGAAAGAATTGATTGATGATCACACCCTAGAACCTTTGAGTTAGGCCCTCGGAAGGTGCACTAATCAACGTTCATCCTTGGGGGATTGTTGATCATGGGATAATTATAACTAAGGTGGAAGGTAAGAAATAGTTCCTAGATCCATTGGGTTCCTTGGGCGAAACCTTAGATCATCCTCGGCTATTGCATATTTAAATATATTAAAACAGTCCTAAATCTAGCATAAAGGAACAATTAAAATATAATAAGCATGCAAATATAATAAGACAATAGTAATAATAGGGAAAAAAATATTAAAAAGAGTCTTACCAATTGTAGCAAGACTTTGGGGTCGAATCTAGGGCGATTCGAAGAGAGTAAGAAGAACTGTGGGTAAAACAAGAGTAGTCTCGTTTCTCCCGAGTGAATTGTGTGTTTAGAATGGGAGCCGGGCACACTTATTTATAGTGCTTCGGTAATTTAGGGCAGTGAAGGGTCGATCGGCCCTAAAATAAAGGGTCGATCGGCACAAAATAAAAGGGTCGATCGGCACAAAGAGCTTAGGTTCGATCGGCACAATAATAAAGGGTCGATCGGCCATTCAACAGGAAAGGGCCGATCGGCACAATATTACAGCGTACTTTCCACGCGTACGGCCGACGGCGGGGGAGACAGAATACAGAGTAGGTTTTTAGGGTTTCACTTAAATAATCGGGCCGGACATTTAAGAATGCCTTTTTCGGACAGTAGGGTACTAACGGTAGCCCTCGGCGACGCTTCTTGTAGGACAAGTGGGGTCGACGATAAAAGAATAGGATCCGTCCTGAAAAAAGGGATTTCAGGAGGTGAAACGATGATTTCGCGGACGCGAGGTTTGGACTCGAGCTGAGTCGCAAAAAGATGACCAGGTAGGTCGAGCGGCTGAACCCACGTCGGGCTACCTACGTATCCCAAGAGGAATCAAGCCAAGTCGTAGTTCAAAAAAGTGAGAACGTGCAAGACGTACCCAAAGAAGGTATATGTGAGACGGACTCAAAGGAGGTGCGGGGCGGACCCTTTGAAATGCGGGACGGACCCTTTGAAGGTGCGGGACGGACCCTCTGAGATACAGGACGGACCTTTTGAAGGTACGGGACGGACCCTTTGAAGATGCGGGACGGACCCTTGAAATGGAGGATAGACCTCTGAAATGCAGGACGGACCCTTTGAAGGTGCGGGACGGACCCTTTGAAGATGCGGGACGGACTCTTTGAAAGTACGGGACGGACCCTTTGAAAGTACGGGACGGACCCTTTGAAGATGCGGGACGGACCCTTGAAATGGAGGATAGACCTCTGAAATGCCTGACGGACCCTTTGAAGGTGCGGGACGGACCCTTTGAAGATGCGGGACGGACCCTTTGAAAGTACGGGACGGACCCTTTGAAGATGCGGGACGGACCCTTGAAATGGAGGATAGACCTCTGAAATGCGGGACGGACCCTTTGTAGGTGCGGGACGGACCCTTTGAAGATGCGGGACGGACCCTTTGAAAGTACGGGACGGACCCTTTGAAAGTACAGGACGGACCCTTTGAAGATGCGGGACGGACCCTTGAAATGGAGGATAGACCTCTGAAATGCGGGACGGACCCTTTGAAATGGAGGATAGACCTCTAAAATGCGGGAGACTGTAGCTGCCCTTTGACTTAGGCTACTGTTTACTGATGAAGAATAGTTGTGTGAATTGATTGGGATTACTATGGCTTCCCGAGCCAAAGAACCAAGCGATTAAAAGTTTGGGATGATCATTGCTAAGGCTTAGAGAGGAGTCTTGTCTCCTAGGCTTAAGGCTAGGGTTTTAGAGAGGTATTTGTCACCTAGGCTTAAGGCTAGGGTTTAGAGAGGTATTTGTCACCTAGGCTTAAGGCTAGGGTTTAGAAAGGTATTTGTCACCTAGGCTTAAGGCTAGGGTTTATAAAGGTATTTGTCACCTAGGCTTGAGGCTAGGGTTTAGAAAGGTATTTGTCACCTAGGCTAGGATTTAGAAAGGTAGTCTAAACAAGGCAGTTTGAGCAGAAAGGTTATGGTTTAACTAGGCGAGGCCGAGTAAGTGTCTATGGTAGAAGGTGGGATTAGGTAAGTTTGATGTCCAGAGATAAGGGCCGAGTCATCTTGAGAGTCACAGAGATACGTTTTTGATAGATTTGAAGAGTTTGAAAATTTGTGGAGACCAAAGAGTGATTTTTGTAAACAAGGTACCAAGGAGGACAGTATTTTGAAAGCATGTTTATTTGATAAAGAGGCCTTATGATTAATCCTGTTTCTAACTAACTCAAAGAGTTTGCCACATGCTGATCTTGATGACAAGGGATGCCCTTCATGCTAGATATGACTTCATTGGAGCTCCGATTTTTGTTAGAGAACATAGTCGACCCATTTTTGTTGAGGGGAGCCCCAATGTTTGATGAAGTGACCTTGGTGAAGTCCCAGTTGATGATGAATGGCGAAGCCCCAGTTGATGATGCAAAGCAAACCTGAAGGGAATGGCGAAGCCGGTTTGATGATGCGAGCAAACCCGAAGAGAGCACGAGATAACAGCTTAACAAAAGCCCCACTTGGAGAGATTCAATGCATCCCTATTTGCGAGCAGAGTCATCTTGCGGCCACGGGGCGACCCTCGTTTCGAACAATGGTCAATCGAGCCATTGGACAAGACTCGGAAATGTATATGTGCGGGGCGCATTTTTTCGAAGGTGGGAATGGATCCCGAGTTCGTGTATGACCCTTTCGCTTTTGGGTTTGACTCTTTTGGGAGAGTATAAGCATCACAAGGTGTGGAAAAGTGAATGGAAACCCCTGCAGACAGAAAGACAGTGTTTGGCTCTATTTTCCTATGATGTAGAAAAAGAAGACTTGTCGAGACATTTGAAGAATTATTTTATTCAGAATTATATCTTGATTGCTCGTGAATGGACCTCACTGATTGGTTTATCAAATTCCAATTATATAGGTAAACAAATGAATGTTTTGATTTGAAGGTGAAATACGGCTTGTCTTTAGAAGGAGAAGGATGTTCCGTTGTTGCTTGCTGCCTGTTCGGTGGTAATTGTGGTGCGAAATTTTGCCGTTGCATTGATCTCCTTCATGGGAAAGAATGAAAAATAGAAAAAAGATTGGGGTGGAAGAAAAGGTGGGAATTGATGATTATAACCCAAAGATTTTTTCATTCCTTCAAGTGAAGATTCTTTGTTCCTTTGTTCTCGCAAGCCGAGGGAGTAGTCCCCGGCGCGTGTCTCCTTGCTTTACCGGAGTGCCGGCGAGAGGCACGGATGCGAAGCCCCAGTGAGACTTTTGCAGACAGTGTTTGAGGAGTCGAATGAACGAATTTCAAGAATAGGACAAGTTCCCAAACTTTTGAGAGAATATGTAATATGCTCACGTAGGATAACAAGTGACTCAAAAATCTGAATATGCATTTCTTTTAAATAATCTTTTGAGAATGCCATCCGGTAGAGGTTGTAGCTGGGCTTTGGATTGCGATCGATCATTAGGTGATGATTAACATGACCTCTTAAAGTGAGAGGTCGTTTGGGCCTTTTTCTTTGAGTGTTTGGGATTTCTAAGGTGAAGGGATTTTCTTGTTGTTGCCTCTTCAGGACTTCTAAGAGTGAGGTTAACTTTGATTTTGGCAAGGTCAAGGGTGGTGATGGAATCCTCTAAAAGTGAGAGGATGGACTTTGGAATGGGTTTATGGGATTTGTCCAAGAGGGAATCTTTGTTGCTTCTTCTCGCGAGTTTGTTGTGGTTTCGGCAGTAACTTGATCATGATAGGATCTTCACTCGATGTCTCATTTTCACAACCTTTGAGATGGGAGGTTCACTTCGGAGTGATGGAGGTTGTTGTTTTTTTTTTTTAAACACCCTCTTATCGAGAAAAGCCTTCGGATTTGTTTGCTCGCGATAGCCCCTAGTGTATGCCTTAGGATGGTTTTACCTTTTCCCTCTTGGGTTTGGAGGTGGTCCCTTCGAGGGAGCCCCTTGTATGAGTTTCTTTTGCATTCCGCCTTTCTTGAGCTTGGAGGTGATTACTTCCTTTGTGAGTCAGGGGAGCCCCTAGTATGGGCTTCTTCCTTAGGGTCTCAAAACTTGTCGATCTTGAAATGAAAGGGTATTATTTAGTGAGGATAAGGTTATGGCTTCCTATGGTGAGAGGTTTAAACTTCAATTGCTACTGGATAGCATTCTCAAAAGAGTATTTAAAATAAATGCAAACTCAATTAACCGACTTATTAAGTAAGGCAGAATATATTCGGACCATAAGAAAGATATGTGAGCATATTCAATGAAAGCTTATCGATCGAATGGAAAATCAGAGGAGACGCGAGATTGGGGGGTTGGTGAGCCCCAAGTTGATATTCATGCAGCACTTGTGAAGGATAGGAACAACTCCTTGCATCTTCTTTAAATTGCGGTGGCGTGACGATTTATTTTCTGATGATGAGCAACAACGGTCTTTGTGCTTGTCTTGACCATATGGAAAGGAGGTCAAGTGGGGGAGAGTGTATTTGGGGAAGTGTAGGCTCGAGGGGGCATAGGGGGAGTGTACAAGGAGAGGGTCTGGCGATAGTGTATGGAAAGTATATGGTGGAGTATGGGAAGAGTGTATGAGAGAGGGATGTATAGAGATGGTGTATATAAGACAGGGACGGTGAGTTGTTTACTCCAATCAAAGCATTCATTCATTGTTTTACTTTATTAGCCGGTGGTTAATCAGTGAGATTAGCAATCAAGTGATAATTATAAATAAAACAATTCTTCTTGAAAGTAATGCGAGATTATGTCTCAAGTCTAGAGAGAAAAGAAAGAAAGACTCTTTTATTATTGAAGTAACTAATCTAAATTGGACATTACATATCAATGCCCAAAGTGGAAGTAAGAAAGACACACTAGAACCTACAAGACTGAATGAATCTAAATCCTTCCTTGAAGTACGAGGGCTTCTTCATTAATGAGGCCTTGGTTGATCAAATTTTAAATCAAGCGTTTCCACCGCTTACAGTTGTCAGTGGTATGCCCAATGTACTTGTGGTATCTGCAAAACTTGGATGTATCCAAGTTAGATCTCGGGTTAATAGGCTTGTAATTCTCGAGCGGCTTGATCAAAATCTTTTCCACCAAAATGTCGAAGAACTCACCCACAGGCATTCCTAAGTCATCAAAATGTTCCTTGTTGATCTCCTTCTCGGGTATTGGTGCCTTTCGTTGGTTGGTGGCCACAGAGGGCATCTGAATGAGACATTCGATGTGTTGGACCATAAGTGGGACCATAAGCATGTGGATGATAGGGACTGCGGAATTGCACAGAGGAGAATCTCTTCTCAAGCACTCGTGAATGCAAGACAAATGGTATTGCTCAATTTCATGCATGTCTTTGAGGAGGTTGATCACTCCCAACCTCATGTCTCGAGACTTCTTTAAGGGCTCCAATGCTTTTCTCCATAGACATGATGCGAGTTCTGTAAGAACATACGGCAGAGTCAAACCAATGAGTTGAATTAGACTCACAATTAATCTTAAGGCATCTCCGAGAAAATAGTTGATCTCCACAATTTGAGAGTTTGACCGGGCTGAAGTTGCCTACGTAACCCTTACCATTTAAGGTATGAGTCTCGAGGTCACCGTAGTTCGAGGGGGCCCCGATTGATGATACAACTAGGGTTAAGTTTAGAGAAAGAGAGAGGATGAATGTAAAAGAGTCCGTTTGGTGAAAAAAAAAAGAGAGGAAGATGACTCGATCCTTGGTCAAATATAAGTGAGGGTGATCTAGACGAGCTAATCGGACTTGGTAAGTTGGCTTAGGTAGGCCCTAGATGGTGGTTTGATCTATATGGGTCGAGAGAGGTTTGATCTAGGTGGGTCTTTGGCTGAAGGGTGCTAGAGATAAAGGATCTAAACTATGGATGGTTTTAAAGCTAAGGGAGCAAACTGCGGATGGTTCAAGAGATAAGAGGTAGAACTTTGAAGGGTCCTAACTTGAAGGATGTAGACCGTGGGTGGTCAAAGGTAGAGGAATGGACCATGGATGGTCCAAGAGACGAGGGGTGGACCTCGAAGAGTCTCAGGTGGAAAGGTGGACCTTTAATGGTCCTAGATAGAGAGAGTGGACCTCGAAGGGTCCAAAATTGAGGAGTGGACCTTGAAGGGTCCAAGAGAAGAAGAGCGGACCTTGAACGGTCCAAGATATGAGGAGTGGACCTTGAACGGTCCAAGATATGAGAAGTGGACCTTGAATGGTCCAAGATTGGGAGAGTGGACATAGTATAGGAAGAGCACCACGAAGGGTCAAAGAGTGGACCTTGAACGGTCCAAGATAGAGAGACTGATCCTAGAGCGGTCCGCAGTAGAGGGTGTGGACCTTGAAGGGTCCAAGAAGTAAAGAGCGGACCTCGGAGGGTCCTAGAAATGGAGAGTGGACCTCGGAGGGTCCTAGAAATGAGGAGTGGA
Organism: Adenophora triphylla var. japonica; assembly: GCA_022495995.1. Classification (NCBI taxonomy): domain Eukaryota; kingdom Viridiplantae; phylum Streptophyta; class Magnoliopsida; order Asterales; family Campanulaceae; genus Adenophora; species Adenophora triphylla. The sequence goes on along the minus strand of JAFEMH010005068.1, from coordinate 150,467 downwards.
CCTCGGAGGGTCCTAGAAATAAGGAGTGGACCTCGGAGGGTCCTAGAAATGAGGAGCGGACCTCGAAGGGTCCTAGAAATGAGGAGCGGACCTCGGAGGGTCCTAGAAATGAAGAGCGGACCTCAGAGGGTCCTAGAAATGAGGAGCGGACCTCGAAGGGTCCTAGCGGACCTCGAAGGGTCCTAGAAATGAGGAGCGGACCTCGGAGGGTCCTAGAAATGAGGAGCGGACCTCGGAGGGTCCTAGAAATGAGGAGCGGACCTCGAAGGGTCCTAGAAATGAGGAGCGGACCTCGGAGGGTCCTAGAAATGAGGAGCGGACCTCGGAGGGTCCTAGAAATGAGGAGCGGACCTCGAAGGGTCCTAGAAATGAGGAGCGGACCTCGGAGGGTCCTAGAAATGAAGAGCGGACCTCAGAGGGTCCTAGAAATGAAGAGCGGACCTCGAAGGGTCCTAGCGGACCTCGAAGGGTCCTAGAAATGAAGAGCGGACCTCGAAGGGTCCTAGCGGACCTCGAAGGGTCCTAGAAATGAAGAGCGGACCTGGGAGGGTCCTAGAAATGAAGAGTGGACCTCGGAGGGTCCTAGAAATGAAGAGCGGACCTCGGAGGGTCCTAGAAATGAAGAGCGGACCTCGGAGGGTCCTAGAACTGAAGAGCGGACCTCGGAAGGTCCTAGAAATGAAGAGAGGACCTCGGAGGGTCCTAGAAATGAGGGATAGCACATTATTTACAAAAAAGCCCTCTATTTTATAGAACCTACTCTTGGTTGGAAGGGATACCCCTTTTTCGCAACTAACTAAAGGTCCTAAAGTGGTGGATCCTAACGACTAATCGTCTCATATAGACATTTAAGATGATATTTATGGGAAGTACTACAGACCTATGATAAGACAAGATCTTTTAACAAGCACTCGACCTTACATGGCACATCCTTTAAAAGGAAATCAAATTTTTTGTGCTCTTTTCTCTCTATAGATCTTGACTTATCACTGATTCGTAGTGACTCAACATAAAGACCTTATTAATTGTCTACATGAAAAAGCTAGTCAAACCAACCGGTCACAAGGAGTGTATTCTTAGTAAAGTGGGTGACACAAGGGTTAGATTTCAGGCTCCCACCGTGCAGCCGAAGCGCACTTATGAGTGGATGGCCAAGTGAGACTCGGAAGGGAGGCAACATGATCACCACACTTCCCGCACTTTGGCTTCTCCGAAGGGTTAAGGGTGTCTGTGCAGTGTGACACGGACTCTAGTGGTAGTGTGAGGTAAAAAGTCTAATTCCTTTTTTAAGGAAAAAAGAGAAAGATTTTTTTATGAGATGCATGCATGCAATGCAACAGTTAAGAATAGGAGAAAAAGAAAAAGGAAGTAAAATACAACACAATACAAGAAAACGAAAGTCTGACCCACTTAGTTTGAAAAAAATTCAAAACAATCCCCAGCAGAGTCGCCACTGTGAATACCCCGTCCCGATGCAACGCGCATTCGGAGGTTTGAAATAAATAATTATATAAAGTCGGATCGAAATGGGATATTCATTTAGTGACACTTGCTTTTAAACCATATTAAAATATTAGTTTAATTTTGAGAGTCGCCACGCCACTTTGATATAGCCCAAAGCTTTGAAAAAAGGCTAAACAGTTAATTGGGTTCGGGGGTCAAGTTACAACAGAAGAAGAAACGCTATCACTCCTATTGCCCGACGGATCGGTCTTTCTAGCATATGGGGGTGTTGGTTGTGTGCGGTGTTTACAGGAATAGATAGAAGAAACGGGATCATGCATAAGGAGGAGGGGAGAGAAAGAATTAATTGATGATCACACCCTAGAACCTTTGAGTTAGGCCCTCGGAAGGTGCACTAATCAACGTTCATCCTTGGGGGATTGTTGATCATGGGATAATTATAGCTAAGGTGGAAGGTAAGAAATAGTTCCTAGATCCATTGGGTTCCTTGGGCGAAACCTTAGATCATCCTCGGCTATTGCATATTTAAATATATTAAAACAGTCCTAAATCTAGCATAAAGGAACAATTAAAATATAATAAGCATGCAAATATAATAAGACAATAGTAATAATAGGGAAAAAAATATTAAAAAGAGTCTTACCAATTGTAGCAAGACTTTGGGGTCGAATCTAGGGCGATTCGAAGAGAGTAAGAAGAACTGTGGGTAAAACAAGAGTAGTCTCGTTTCTCCCGAGTGAATTGTGTGTTTAGAATGGGAGCCGGGCACACTTATTTATAGTGCTTCGGTAATTGGGCTGGGCCAGCTGAAGGGTCGATCGGCCCTAAATAAAAGGGTCGATCGGCACAAAATAAAAGGGTCGATCGGCACAAAGAGCTTAGGTTCGATCGGCACAATAATAAAGGGTCGATCGGCCATTCAACAGGGAAAGGGCCGATCGGCACAATATTCTGGCGTACTTTCCACGCGTACGGCCGACGGCGGGGGAGACAGAATAAAGAGTAGGTTTTTTAGGGTTTCACTTAAATAACCGGGCCAGACATTTAAGAATGCCTTTTTTCGGACCGGGTACTAACAGATGCAACACATATCAAGTTGCATATAACACATTGGAAAATCTGTAAACACCTTACATTACCTCAGTTTACCTTTTCCCGTATGAACCATAGTCGTACAACAATGGAGATAAAACCCCACTAATTATTGAACTGCTTGAGCATTATTCACTTCTTATAAGACCCGTTTTTCAGGGAACCATATAAGATAGTAGCAACTCTGTAAGGCTTTTGGCTCAATACAGATGCTATAACCCCAATCTGTGGCCACAGAAGGGGACGGTCACATGTATAACATAATCCGATCACATTAGGTCACACTTTCCATAATTGATCGTATTACGCTATACCCCCAACATCAGCTGATTAACACAAGTTCAAGCACATAATAGTTACTTGAAATAAAATCCACAAAAGGGATAAGAAATATAACCACATGGTAAATTATACTCATGTTCAACCAATATCGTAGTGCAACATTTATTTAATACACTATGCATAGCACAAACCATGAACATGTACTCAAGTAAAGTAACAAGGTATCATCAACCAACCCTACATAGTCAATATTCAATAATACATGGCTTCTATAAAGATCCAAGCTCAATTTACCAAGTTGGAGTCACATTGGTTAAGTTGCCAAACAAGGCTGCCAAGCGTTTTCCGAGAAATATTTAAAGTACTTCCACAATTCCATTTTGATTAATTAAGATGTCATTGTGTAGCCAAAGTATTCTACTTTAATCTAGGTTAAAGAGGGTTCATTTATATACTAGTTAGATTGGGTTTAAACAACTTAGAAAATGGTCAAGAGTCACCAGGCCAGGGCACGACTCGTGCCCCAGGGCACGACTCGTGCCCCCTTTGACCCCCTCCAGAAATAGTCGTCCCTACATGGGCACGACTCGTTATCCTACTGGGCATGACTCGTGCCTTATGGCACGACTCGTGCACCTTCAGCTCCATTTCAATCAACAAGGGTGAGAAATATACAACGAGTCATTTCCACGAATTGGCCATGGGCACGACTCGTGCCAAGGGGCACGACTCGTGCCAAGGGGCACGACTCGTGCCACGGTCAGAATCAGACACTAGCAGCAGGTTTTCATCAGCAACACAAAAAGAACCAAAACCCAAACTAAGCTTCATCTGATTTGTGAACATAAAAAGGTTTACTAACGTTACTAATATCATTATAAACCATTTAAACCCAAAGTAGTATAAACCTAGGCTACTCACAATTTGATTTCCTACTCATTTCACCACCACATTTCAAGTTTACATTCTTATTCTAACTCTAACCATGGTCTTACACTCTTTATCAACTTTCATGAACACATAACATATTTCTAGGTCATTACTCCATTTCTCAACCCCAAGAAAGTGTTCTAACATCTCAAACAACAATTATAACAACAATATCAACATCAAATATTTCATGAACATTTAATTGAAGGAAAGTCATAATAACTCACTTTAACAATATGAGATGAAACAACGATTTCTCTAGCTTGATGCGTTCCCCTCGTCGCCCCGAACAAGAAAGTACAACCGGATCGTAAAATGAAGAAGGATTGAATTTACTAGAATTTTTGGAAGGAAAAGATTGGAGGGAGGGCTTCCATGGAAATTTTGGGAAGGAAGAAGAAGATGAGGGAGAAATGGGGAGGTCAAATGAGGAGGATGATTGAAAAAGGTAGGAGTATGGCCTCCCCATACTCCATTTAATTACATCTTTCAACAATATACCATGAAGTCCCCCTAGGTTTAAGATTGTACAATTATCACCTCAACTTCTCTCCTTTACACAAAGATACCCTAACCACTCATATTTTATTTATTTTCATTTATTAAAATCTTCACCATACTATTTTATTTTATTTCCCATTAAATCCTAAAGCTCTAAATTTAATTCCTAACCATCTTAACTCTTCATAAAAATCAAGAATATAAAATAAGCACATAAGGTCAACAATTAACATAAAATGCATATAATGGGATGCTAAAATAGTGCCTAGGGTTAGGGTCGTTACACTCACTCCCCCTTAAAGAAAATTCGCCCCGAATTTTAAAAAAATACTTACTTGCAAGTTCAAACAACCAAGGATATTTCTCTCACATTTCCGACTCTAGCTCCCACGTTGCTTCCTCAATGGTATGATTCTTACATAGGATCTTCACTACCGGAATGCTCTTAGTTCTCAACTCCTTAACCTGAAATTCCAAGACTCTCAACGGTTCCTCAACATATGACATATCCGCTTGAATCTCATCGGGAGGAGAACTCAAAATATGGGAGGGGTCATGACAATACTTTCTCAACATTGAAACATGAAACACATCATGAAGCAAAGAAAATGATGGAGGTAACGCTAACCGGTAAGCCAAATCTCCAATCTTTTCTAGAATCTCAAACGAACCAACAAACCTCGGAGCCAATTTACCCTTATTACCAAACCTTTTAATTCCCGTCCTCGGAGAGACCTTCAAGAACACGAAGTCACCCACTTGAAAAGATAAGTCTCGCCTTCTATTGTCGGCATAGCTTTTCTATCTACTCTGAGCTGTCTTCAATCTATCCCGAATCACCTTGATTTTCTCCGTCGAATCTCGAACCAAATCCGGGCCCCAAAGCCTTGCTTCACCAACCTCGTCCCAACACATAGGAGATCTACACTTCCTACCATACAATGCCTCATACGGAGCCATCTCAATACTAGACTGATAACTGTTGTTGTAAGCAAACTCAACTAACGGTAGATGATCTTCCCAAGACAATTGGAAATCCATCACACAAGCCCGTAACATATCCTCAAGTATCTGAATGGTTCTCTCGGACTGACTGTCGGTTTGAGGATGAAATGCCGTACTAAAACATAGTTTGGAACCCAAAGCTTCATGTAATGCTCTCCAAAATCTCGAAGTGAATCTCAGGTCTCGGTTCGAAACAATACTAACTGGAACCCCGTGAAGTCTAACAATCTCCTTCATATACAGCTGAGCTAACTTCTCCATCAAGAACTTGGTTGACACCGGAAGAAAATGAGCCGAATTTGTCAATCTATCCACAACAACCCAAATAGCATCCATCTTCTTCGCGGTAAGAGGCAAACTCGATACAAAATCCATCGAAATCCCTTCCCATTTCCACTTCGGAATATCTAATGGTTGAAGTAGTCCCGCCGGTCTCTGATGCTAGGCCTTGATTTGTTGACAAGTTAAACACTTAGACACATAATCCGCAATCTCCCTTTTCATCCCATTCCACCAATATCCACGTTTCAAGTCTTGATACATTTTCGTACTACCCGGATGAATCGCAAACTTGGACTTATGACCATCCTCTAGAACACGTCTCTTGATCTCCGGTGATGAAGGAACACAAATTCTTCCCTGGAAGGTTAAAATTTCATCTCTATTCAATGCGAATTCCCCGGCTTTCCCATCTTGCACTTGACCCAAAATTTTCTTCAACTCCAGATCACTTTGTTAAGATTCCTTCAAATCCCCATACAAAGTAGGAACGGCTCACACATTCGCAATTATTACTTCACTCCTCAATTCTCGGGAACTCAAAGCTGTCACATAAGCCTTTCGGCTAATCGCATCCGCCACAACGTTGGCCTTCCCCGGATGATATGAAATTACACAATCAAAATCCTTCAAGAACTCTAGCCATCTTCTTTGCCGGTTATTCAACTCCTTTTGTGTGAACAAATATTTCAAACTCTTATGGTCGGTGAAAATCTCAAATTTCGCCCCATAAAGATAATGTTTCCATTTATGCAACGCAAACACAATCGCCGCCAATTCCATGTCATGAGTAGGGTAATTCTGTTCAGCCGGTGATAACTTCCTAGAGGCATACGCAATCACTTTCCCATTTTGCATTAGTACACATCCCAATCCCGCCTTCGAGGCATCACTATAAATGACAAAATTCTCACAACCATCCGGAAGGGTAAGAATAGGATCCTTTGTCAACCTCTTCTTCAACTCATTGAAACTTGCTTCACACATGGAATCCCATATAAAAGATACATCTTTCCGAGTCAACCTTGTCAACGGAGTTGCAATTCGAGAAAAACCCTCAATGAACCTTCGGTAATACCCCGCCAAACCAAGAAAGCTACGAACCTCAGTCACAGTTGAAGGTTGCTTCCAATTAACTACGACTTCGATTTTTGAAGGATCCACGGAAATTCCCGAACTAGACACCACGTGCCCCAAGAAAGAAACCTGCTCAAGCCAAAACTCGCACTTGCTGAACTTGGCGAACAACTGCTTCTCCCGAAGAACTGATAAGAAAATTCTCAAATGATTTTCATGCTCCTCTCGGGACTTAGAGTAAACAAGTAAGTCGTCTATGAATACCACCACAAAACTGTCAAGATACGGCTTGAAGATACGGTTCATCATATCCATGAATACGGCCGGAGCATTAGTCAACCCAAAAGGCATCACAACAAACTCATAGTGACCATATCTAGTTCTGAAAGCTGTCTTTGCAATGTCATCCGGTCTAATCTTCAACTGATGGTATCCGCTTCTCAAATCAAGTTTAAAGTAGATAACGGAACCTTGAAGTTGGTCAAACAAATCATCTATATGCGGAAGAGGGTATTTATTCTTTATGGTAACTTGGTTCAACAAACGATAATCAATACATAATCTTATGGTACCATCCTTCTTCCGAACAAATAAAACCGGTGCTCCCCACGGTGACACACTTGGGTTTAAAACCCCGATCTAGTAATTCTTGCAACTGAACCTTCAACTCTTTTAATTCAGCCGGAGCCATTCTATAGGGTGCTTTAGAAATAGGTGTGGTACCGGGCACTAGGTAAATACAAAACTCTACCTGAATGTGTGCTCGCCCAAAAATTTGTTTTTCGTGAAAATGAAGGAGTCGCCACGCCGTTTTAAGAGGAAATATTGAAAACCTTTTTTGACAGAGAAAATACGGGTTCGGGGGTCAGGTTACGTGTTGGGAAGAACCGAGAGTTCACCCAACACGCCTCGTCCATGGACGAGTCTTTCAATTAAACATCCAAGCAAATCCAAAAGTGTGTGCAAGTGTTGATAATGAACAAATGGAGTAATCATGCATTTTATTCAAAATGAGAAAGAGATTTACAACTCGTGAGCCCATTATTTAGGGAGGCCACATCCCTGCTACAACAATCTAAAGCAGTTACAAGCCCGAGAACGAGGTTTTACGCAAATGGGTCACGATATGTCGCATGACATATGATTCCAGTGACCACATGTGTCGCGTGACACAGGATCACCTCGGAACAATATGTCGCGTGACATACATAGGCCATCTGCAGAAACCTTCACAATGAACACCAGAATCAACAATAACTAATCCAGATCCAATTGATTAATCAAATTATGTACGAAATACAGAAATAACAACAAATTGACCCCGGGAGTGTGGATATGGGTAGATCCACACCCCCTTTGGGGTTTGAACACCAATTCAAGCAAATATCCAACAAGAGCAATTCAATTACACAGATCAAACGACTTAAACAGAGAGATTACGATTGGGATTCAATAATCCAGACAGCTAGGGTCTGATTATTGAATCCTAACAAAAGTAAATGAGAGAATTATGAAGAATTAAGTAAGAGGGAGAGAGAGAGAGAGAGTTTAGATTTCGTTACCCTTGATGCTACCCCGAATCCTGTATCAAGTTAGATATAAGACCCTTCAATAGGTTGTTTCTGGCCTTGAAATCCTAAGAGAGTTGATGCAAGAGGATTCAAGTGAGTTGGTTGGAGAAATGGGTTTAGATGGGAGAGAATTGAGTAGGTTGAAGGTAGGAGAGAGAGAGAGAGGTGTGTTTGGGAGGCTTTGTTACGATGCAATTTGCGCAGAGTAACAGTAGGCTGAAGTTGGGATCCATTCATGAGAGGGGGAGGGTCTTATTTATAGGCTGCAGTTAGTGGCCTCAAGGTGTCACACGACCTTACGTATCCACTTTCCATGCCTCGACTTGTCGCGTGACACAAGGTGGCCATAACCGTTTTTGGCGCCAAAACCAGTTTCTGGAACATTCCGGGAAAATACCCAAAAAGTCCAACAGGTTTTATTCCCAAGAGGTCCATTTGCATGAGTAAGATACCAAAAGGTACTTCCTTCACGGGAAACTTATGAAATGTTTTCGGAAGTCTCGGGATTGGTCGGGAATTTACCAAAACGCCCCTTAATGCAATTTTATTACATTAAAATGCATCTAAAAGGTTGCGAATTGGATTGGCGTACTTACAGAGCCCCTCTGCAACGTCACTTTTGGAAAAAGTGGGGTTGTCGATAAAATAAGACCCAATCCCAATAAGCATCAAGGGATAAGGTAACGAGCTAGAAGGGTGAATCGGGGAGTCTAATGGCTGGACCTTTCTGAGAAAGGATTCCTACGTATCCCTTTAAGAAGGGAATCAAGCCAAATCGTAGTTCGGAAATTACTAACTACAAGCAAGAAAGGGGTAGAAATGTGTCTTCATACCTTTGCTGTGCTTACCTGTGACTTCTTGAGGGGTCGGTATTACTGCGGTTGGCTAGTAGCTTCCTTTCATGCCAGGTTGTAGCTGCTGGAGGGTCTCATGATGCAACTGGTATTTGCGAGTAGCTGTCGAAGGGTCTCATGCTATCGCTGTTGATGAGTTGTAGCTGCCGGAGAGTCTCATGCTACAACGGGTCCTTCGTGGATGCCGGAGGGACTCATACCACTTTCTTTGGTGCAGGGTAGTTGCTGGAGGGTCTCACACTACTGCTGCTGACGAGTTGTAGCTGCCGGAGGGTCTCATGCTGCAACTGGTCTTTTGTGGATGCCAGAGGGTCTCATACCACTTCTTTTGGTGCATGGTAGTTGCCGGAGGGTCTCACACTACTGCTGCTTCTCTTTGTGGATGCCGGAGGGACTCATACCACTTCTTCTTCTGCTCTGCTGGGGATAGGTGTAGCTGCCAGGGGTCTCACGCTACTTCTTTTCCTGCTCTTTTGTTATTCTTTTGTCTGTCTTGTTGCTGGACTGTCCTTGCTGATTGTTCGTCTTTTCTTTTGTGCCCTTAGCTTTGCTTGGGAAACTGGGGACTCTGCTCCTGTCTGGTGAGATAACTTCTTTCTTTTCCTTTTGGGGTTGTGGACTCTGCATTTCTGGGGAGTCGGCTTTCTTTCTTTTGGGTTCGGTAAGCCGGAGACTCTGCATTCCTGGGGAGTCAGCTTCTTTCCTCTTGGTTCGGTAAGCCGGGGACTCTGCATTCCTAGGGAGTCGGCTTCTTTCTTTTGGTTCGATAAGTCGGGGACTCTGCATTCCTGGGGAGTCGGCTTCTTTCCTCTTGTTTTAGGGCCGTGGATTATGTTGGGCTCTGCTTGGGAGGCTGTTCTTCTTGGTGTGCTCTGCTTGGGAGGCTATTTTTCTTGGTGTGCTCTGCTTGGGAGGCTGTTCTTTCTTGGTGTGCTCTGCTTGGGAGGCTGTTCTTTCTTGGCGTGCTCTGCTTGGGAGGCTATTCTTCTTGGGTGTGCTCTGCTTGGGAGGCTATTTTTCTTGGGTGTGCTCTGCTTGGGAGGCTATTCTTTCTTGGTGTGCTCTGCTTTGGGAGGCTATCACAGACACGGGCTTTTTGCCTCTTCTCTTTTTTTTCCAGTTTGGCTTGAGGCCGGTCTTGAGGTTCGAGTGAGCATTATTATGCGGATTAAGGGCGAGGGGCTCTTCTTTCTTTGGCAAGCATTGTTTGGGGGCTGAGGCTACCACTTGTTGACGCTTGCAGGATGGCCATTCATAGGACGATCTTTGCAATACAGGCTTCGAAGTCGTCGGGACTGGTGAGCATTATTTCTTTGGATTCTGGGGCAGCTAGGGCTCTTTTCTTTGACAAGCATTGTTTGAAGACTGGGGCTGCTGGGGCTCTTTCATATGATGCTAGTGAGATCGGATGGCTGGACCTTTGGAGAAAGGATTCCTACGTATCCCTTGAAAGGGAATCAAGCCGGTCGTAGTTCTGGGCCTCATGAAAATAATAGAGGCGGGGTCTGTCACTTGCGGGATTTGGAATCCTTGTCCAAGGTTGCGATTTGAGGGGCAATCTTCCCGATCAGATTACGATCACTTGACTATTGTACCCTGCGGGGGGAGACACAACACTACTAGGCACTTTGCATTTTATTTAACCTCTTTCTTATGCATTATTAATCTTTTGTTGCACAAGTCCATCTCAGCTGGGGAGAATAGGAAGTAGGGAGGTTTCTTTTTTTTTGCACGGCTTGGTGAGCAGATGTGTATGTATCAGTTGCACTATCGTGTATGGGACGAAAGTGTTTAGAATGAGGTGGACCCTCTCCCGTGAGTGATGGTGTATGGATGATATGGTGCAGCTTAGGCAAGTCGGGGACGCTCCCGGGAGTACTGGTTGCAGCAGGTCCATTGCTAGTGAGGACAAAGTGTATCGCGCGTCTGAGACAGCAAGCAGTAGAGAATGTGCAGAGAATGATCCCGGCTTGGCGAAGCCCCAGTTGACAGTGCAAAGCAATCTTGGAGGGAATCTGGTAAGGAGAGCCGGAGGGATACCTTAACCAAAGCCCCAACTTGAGGACATTCCATGCAGCTTCATCGCAGGCAGAGTCATCTTGTGGCCGAGGAGGCAACCCATCATTTCAAATCGCAGTCAATCAGTTGCTGGACAAGACTCGGAAGTGTTTACGTGCAGGGGCGCATCCTTCGATGGTGGGAAATGAATCCCGATTTTGTGTATGACACTCTCGCTTTAGGTTTGACTCTTTTGAGAGAGTATAAGCATCACAAGGTGTGGAAAAGTGTATGGAATCCCCTGCTGACCGAAACGGTGTTTGGCTCTATCTTCCTATGATGTAGCAAGAGAAGACTTGTTGAGACACTTGAAGACTTGTCTTATTCGTGATGATCACAAGGCTGCTTAAAACCCTTTATTGATGTTCGGGTTATTCAAACCACCAAATCCGATATGAACAAATATTCCAATTAATCCTGAGGAGAAAGCCCACTGATATCGAGAATCAAATTTGGACTGATAGACGGTGTATGGGCATGGTCCTTGAGGAGACCGGATTTTCTGAGATCTGTTTGCGATTTCGACCGGACCAATTATGGTTGCCTACGTTCCCCTCCATAGGAGGAGCTCAGGTCGCCGTAGTTCCGGTTATCCCGAATGAAAAGAATGAACGTTGGAATTCAGGGATCTGAGGACTTTCTAGGATTTCGAGAGTTGAAAGAACATGTCCTCTTGGAGTGTCGATGGGAGACACGGATGTGAAGCCCCAGTGGGACATCCACGGCGGGTGTTTGCGGAGGAGAAATGAAATATGCTCACATGCAACGTCGAATGAACGGATAGAATTTGCACAATCTCCACTTGACGGTCCTTTGAGCTGGGATGGACTTGGCTCCGCTTTAAGCAATAATCTGTTTTAAGATCTCGACGATACTGGAATGAAACTGCTATCCGGTAGGGACTGTGGTAGGGCCGGGATTTCGATCGGTCTTTGGGTAATTCGGGACATCATGACCTCTTAAAACGAGAGGTCGGCTAGGCTTTTTGCTGGCTGAACCTCTAAAGATGAGAGGTTGGCTCTTGGGTATGTGTTTGGGATTTCTAAGGTGAGGGAATCCATGATTGCATCTTCAATGCCTTTAAGAATGAGAGGTCAATCTTTTGGCTTTGGCTAAAGGCAAAGGTAAGGGTAATAGTAATGGTAATGTCCTCTAAAATTGAGAGGACGACTTGGGATTGGTCAAGGTATTGGGAATATCCTCTAAGATCGAGAGGATGGCCGGAATTGGTTGAGGTAGTGGTGAGGGACATCCGTGCTGTCTCCTTATTCGCTCTGAGACTCCTCTTTGAGTAATGACCGGATCTTTTGACTTTCACTTCTGAGAGAATCGCTGGGGACTAGGCTCTCTTTCTTTCCTTCTTTTTTTTGTTATGTTTTTTTTTGTATTTTTGTCTCTCTCTTTTCTTTTTTTTTCGAGAGAGAATTTCAGTTAGTCCCCAGGATGGATCATTGCCTTCCGTCGTTCTTGCGCTTGGAGACGGTCAATCTTCTTTTTGCATCACGGGAGCCTCAAGGATAGTCCCTCTTCTTCTTGAGATGGTTAAACGGGTTTCAAATACGCCGATCTTGAAATGAAGGGGTATTTTTTAGTGAGGGTGAGGTAATGGCTTTCCTATGGGTGAAGGTTTCAACCGCAGTCCCTACCGGATGATCCGAACGAGATCAAGTCTTCATTGCTTGCTTTAAGCTTACTTCGCGGAAGATCCATGCAAATTCATCGAGCAACGAGATAGCGAAGACGAAGGAAAGTATGTGAGCATATGGGAATCGAGGTGGGAAATTGGTAAGCCCCACTTTGTGAAGGATATCAGTTGATTTTCTCACTCCAGTCAATTTAAACATTAGCCATTTCAAAGCGTTGGTCGGTGAGTAGCACAAGTGATCAGTTGGAATAAGACCATTTCAATCGAGTGTAACGCAGGTGTACTAGTAATGTCTCGAGTCTAGCAAGAAGAGAAACAAAGATTTTTATCACTGCAAAGCAAAATTGGTCCAACTTGGACTCAACAGACTCATGTCCGATAGTGGACATTCTAGACCCTACGAGGACTGATTGACTGCTTCAACATTGGATGGACGGAAGAGCATCGTTGCCATCGGTGCGGTGAGGACCCTTCTCCATCTTTCTGTTCTTCATAAGTCGCCCTCCTTATCTTTAACAATCTGATCAAACAACCGTGCCTCTCGCTTGCGAGGAAGAATATTTTCAAGTGTAGCTCGCAACTTTTCGATGGACGCACCATTTGCACTCTGCTGACCCATGGGCTACGAACCTCCAGACTGGTGGGCCATAATCTTTTCTGCACCGAGCGTTTTGGATTCCGCATCAGATGGACGACTATTCGGGCACTTGAACTGCTTCCGCCTCAGGAATATGGACCAATGAGCGCCGGGAACGACTGCGCACACCCAACTTGCCGTAGCCTTGCAAAGGTGAAGAGGTGAGGGCATGTATAGACGGAGGGTAGAGAACTTTGAGAAGGTACGGGAGAGGGAAGAACAGGAAAGGAGACGGACTGGTGCAACACTTATTATTGTTCAAGTAGAAATCAGTGTTTTAAGTCCTAGAGACGGTTGGAAAAGGATAAGCCTTTATTCACGCAGTCTAGACCTCGGGGGAACCTATCGACACATCATCCAAAAATACACCAAATGCATTGAGTCAAAATTAATAATAGGCGATAATACCTAAACAAAACCAAAGCATTTATGGGACGAACGAGCAGCCCCAATTTCTGGAGAAATTTGGGCAGCATAACGGGTATTCCTGAAGAATTTCAAGGAAAAATCTGGCATGACCTCTCGTCGGTGCACGTTGACAAAGCGACATGATCTCTCGTTAGAACATGCCGTGGGAACGACATGTCCTCTCGTGAAACCATGTTGCGATGGCAACATGCCCACACGTGCTAGGGTTTGGAGGAGGTACGAAAGACTATTAAGAATTTTGAAATAACTCATTTTAGTGTATTTGAAAATGTCGTGTCAAAAACCAACCGTTTTGGGTGAGGTTAAAAGTGTGGCGCCACCTATGCACACTAGGGGGTTAGGTTTGATTTCAGGCGCTCAAGCGTAGGCGACGTACATCACCATCCGCGATGCCGTCAATCGCACCCGAGGGTTCTAGATCTACGTGATGTAGTGTGCGGGATGGCTATGTTCCTTTATTTGCGAAAATGATGATTTTTTTTTATCATTATTTTTTTTTTAATTGAAGAGGGGTGATAAAGGAAAAAACAACACACACACGCCCCACAGAGTACAATAATCAAAGATCAATAATCTGATCATGGGGGACTGCCCCACAATCACAACCTGTATCAGAGAAATCAAGTCCTGCAGAATGACCACCTTCTGTCGCGTGACACAGGATATGGAGGGCACTATCTGTCGCGTGACAGAAGGAGTCACATTCCCAGGATTCAAAACAGCAGTATAACCAGCCCCAGCCTCCAAGCATCAAAACAATGTCTCAAGCCCCAGCATCAGCAACACAAACAACAAAGATGGGATACAAGGGTGTAAGTACCCCAATCTGGATCACACCCTTTCAAACACACGGGAAGCACCGCAGACTCATCAACGCAGTCTCGACGACCCCTCTCACTCAAAACCCTCTCAAAACCCTCTCAAACCCCCAACCAAACCAAGGGAGGAGCCTTCCTGGGATAAAAAGGGACAAAAGGACCTTTCGGGAATTTTCAGGAAATTGGGAAAGCAATATTGGTCCGTACGGACCTCTTTGTTGTCATAGTTACTGAATCTCCTTAAAGTCCACAATATTCCCTCAAATCCCGGGGAAAATGATTACTCCCCTGCAGAGTTGGTCCGTACGGACCTCTTTGCATGCAAGATGGTCCGTACGGACCTTATTGCTCAGGGAACACCATAATTGCAAATATTCCTCCATCATCACAGATTCCCTCAAATCGAGGAAAACCAAAAAACTGGATTACCAGGGAGGTCCGTACGGACCTCTTTGCACCTAATCTGGCACTATAAATAGAGGGCTCCCCCTCCTCATTTTCACACACCTCCCACTTCTCTCTTCCTCCCTAGGCCTTCTGGCTTCCCCTCTAAGTCCTTTCGAGGCATTCCCGGCCCCTTTCGGATCCTTCCGAGGCCTTCCGAGCCCCCTCGTGGTGCTCCGAAGCCTCCCCGAGCGCTCCCGAGACGCTCCCGCGCTGCCCCGAGGCACTCTCGAGGTACTCTGAGGCCCCTCGTGGTACTCCGAGGCCTTGCCTGGTCTTTCCACGGTGTCCCGGCTCTTTCCGAGTCAAACCGACGATCCCAAACCACGCCGAAACTACGCCCGAGTGACTCCTGCCACCACAACGCACGCCGAACCTCTGCCCGAGTGATCCCGACGATCCCCACGCACGCCGAACCTCTGCCCGAACGCAGCCTACAACCTCAACTCACACCGAAACTCTGTCCGCAGACAACCGGTCCCTCCTGAAGCAACCCCGATCCATACCGGAACGCTACTCCGACCTCAAATACTATTCTCCAGCGGAAGACAGACACGAACCAACATTGGTAAGGCTTCCTTCCTATACTATTTCAATACATTTCCATACATAGCATACAATGTAGACATCCGATACAGCATGCATTTTTAAAAGCACACACACACACACACAACATTTAAAGGATATTAGGGGTATCCGAAAGACTCGTTTTACGAGGCTACTCGGGTGAGCTCTAATATTCTAATATTCTCTTCCCGGGGAGTCATCTGACCTCCGAACTCAAAATCTCATCACACAAAAACAGTTTAAAATTATCTTTAAACTGATGCCCTTTTTCAATGTTTTGGGCTTAATAAAAACAGCGTGGCGACTCTACAAAACAAAAAACGGAGAGACAGCCGCTCCAACGCGAAAGATGCCAGATGCCGGGGCGCGATTGCGCTGCCTCTCGGATCCGGGTAATTTCAGTTGGCGACTCCGCTGGGGATTATTTTGTTTTAAAAACTTTTAAACAAAACAAAAGATTTTTAAAATGATGATGAGGGTCAAACTTTCATTTTACCCCTTCCTTTAACTGTTGTGTGTGTGTGCACGTGCTTCGTTTTTATTTTACAAAAAAAAATAAAAATACAAAAAAAAATGCATCAATATACATTCCGTGCATACATTTAAAATTCTTCAAAAACTTCGTTTTACTCGTAAAAGGAATTTTAGAGACCGCACACTACGCGCACCGCCGCCTCGGTTACACCGCACTCTACTCACACCGCCGCTCGGTTACACCGCACGCTACGCGCACCGCCGCCTGATACACCGCACACTACAACCTCAACCCGGAGTGGTCTCAGCTTGCAGTCCGTTAGGTCTTCCTAGGCCTCTTGGACGCGCACGGATCATTCCAAACATCCCATCCTAGCCAAGCGTCAACCCCGCACGTTTGAGTCTTGAGTCACCCTCTGTCCAGACTCTGTTGGTTTTTACCCAGTCCGTGTCATACGCTGGATACATATACCATGCCGGCCATTTTCTCGAGTCAAGGCTCTAACTCAAGATCCCTTGCGCAAGCAAAGTGATGAAAGGTCATGCTAAAATCTTGACTCGATCTTGATTTCCAAGCTACACCTGCACGATGTTCCGTCCTGATATACATCCATGCTCGCATGACACCATGTCATCACGCCTTTGATACGTCGCCCATGACAATATGACCACCAACGCCTAACGTCACTGCATCCCTTGCGCAAGCAAGGTAAAGAGAGGTCATGCCGAACTCTCGACTCCGATCTTGACTTAGCGGCCGCCTCGGTTCACTATTCACATGGCTAACGCATCAAAACGAACATGACATGCTCTGGTCCTTAGGTTCGATTTTTCTTTAGGCCGGTGGAAACCGCTTGCACTATAGGACCCTCGCCTGGGGCTCCACCCCGGGATGTCGAAATACAGTGTGCAAAACGAGGGGCTTATAGCCGCACGTATGGTCTCCATCGACCCAGATCTAGCATAGTTGCGAAAAGAAGAGCAATCTTTTCCAACCTACCTAGGATTCGAGAAAACATGTTTTAAGTAAATTAAAACAACAAAAAAAAATCAAAATAAAAGAAACGGAAACCGCATGCCACGTGAGCTTTCCTCTTTATCCCGTTAGGCCATTCCCGTGCTCTAAACCTTGCCCATCACCCCTCCACTAACGAGAGTGGTCGAGAGTACCCGGAACCCGTCTCCCAGGTGTCAAACAGCAAGGCCCTACCTCCTTCCCACTTCACCAGACGTCCAATGGTCCCCATGGCCAAGTCGGTGGATAACAACGATGAGAACGGACCTTACCCCCAAGAAATTTCCCAACATTGGAAGAAGTTTGGTGTCCTCATGGCTATTGAGAAACGTCAAGGTGAGCAACAAGCTCGATCGAAGGTGCCATGCACCACTTCGAACATTAGCCACCCAACTACCTGGGGCTTCCTAAGCCATGATCGCTCCTACAGCCTTCTAACATCTCTCATTGTCTCCCGTAAGTCAACCCGTTACCCTCGTACGAGCCATGCAAGCATGACGTAAGGCCACAAGACCTTCCAGAGGAAAGCTTGCCCATCCAGCCTCCCCGAGGTCCTGCACCACCGCCGAACAACGAACACATCTCGGTGGGACGTTCTACGACAGAAGTGTTTGTCTGGAAATGGAATTCCAGTGATGCAATGAACGAGGGCCGTCCTCGACGAAAGAAGAAGCTATCTTCTCAACAAAACCGAAAAAGAGGTATGAATCGTGATCCCACAGCCGGAACCCTCGAGAACCCTCAGAAAGTTTGACTACTACGTCATCTACTCCAAAGAAGCCTAGCTTCGCACAAGGCCATGGCAATGTCGCTCCATGATCACTGGGACGAAGCTTCGCACCGCCACCGAAGGCCCGAAGGTCCAGATAATCCAACCCCGTCTTGGGAAGATCTCAAAGCCACTATTGATGCTTCAAGAAGGCTATGACAAGGAACGAATTGAAATGCGTACCGGCCTTACGCCAATCAGTGCTCCTCCCACTACGTAAATAGGAGAGACAAGCAAAACCATAAGTCCAGAGGTGAATGTTCTGACACGTTCCGGTCAAATCCCAAAGTGAATCCTCCACGGACGGACAAAAGGCCACCATACTGAGCCACGAACCGAAAAGGGACCCTACGCCAAAGAAGCCGAAACCTTGGACCCAAAGGCCGAAGATCCCGTCTTGACACGCTCAAGCGCACTCAAAGCTAACATCTCGCTCTGGTCCTTACTCACTTCATCTTACCCGCACAAGCTCAAGTTGGAAGAAAGCCCGGCCTGCACTCATGGTTCCCATCACAGCCGACACTCGATGAAGGCAGCTTCGTATGATTGGCAACGTCAATTACAAAGCAATATCATCACCTTCACGAGCTCGACCTTCCAAAATTTGGGCCGACTCATAACGAGCCTCTCTACATAACAGCTCAACTGGACGAGCCGTCTCCCACGGGTGTTGGTAGATGGGGGATCATCCATGAACGTCCTTCCACCCAAAATGATGGATTTGCTAGGGATCAAAGCAATCGATCTAAAGCCCTCGACTGTGCAATCAAGGCATACGACTCAACATCCCGCCCGGGCCTTGGGAATAGCCACCTTGAACTTGTGGTTCGGAAAACAAATGGTCCCGATGCACTTCCAAGTCATCGACATCCCGATCACCTTCATCCGCCATTTTGGGACGCCTCGCTACATCGTATCAATGGGGTGGCATCTACTCTCCATCAATGCGTAAAGTTCATCCAAGGAACAGATCGACCATCATCTACGGCGACAGATAGTCAACGAAAAGGACCGACACCAACGGCGTCCCGGTTTTAGAGATCAAACACGATGATGACGGCATGATGCTTTCATGGCTGGTTCACCATCGAGAGCCCAAAGGCCCAAGTGTGCCACATAGATTTGCCTTTGATTTGGGACAAGATTCCTCCCCGATGAAAATGATGAAGCACATGAACTACATCCCGGGCTCTGGGCTTGGGGGAAAACGCCATCAGTGGCACTCAACATCATCAATATCAAAGAATGTAATACCTCGCACGGCTCGGGATACTCTCCTACTCCCGAACACATTGCGGAGGACAAGCGAGCCGCACGAAAACACTCCACGTATAACAAAAGAGGCTTCGCACGCCATCTCCGATCTTCGTCCTTACATGCCTTCGACATGACCAAGTACTTCACAAAGAAGGCCCGCAACTTGGAAGAAGATCCGTAAAAGGGAACAGAGCCGATCGCTGCTAAACAAAGCTGGCCGACAACCATGGACAAGTTCCAGCAGAACCTCGGCAAGATTCAGAGGCCTCAAGCCAAATCCCGTCCGAAGAGCATTCCTCGACACACCGCCCCCTCGCCGGATCCACAACCACCACTATTCACAATGAATTTTGGTTCGGGAAAACCCCTCTGGGCGTAAGAACTCGAAAAACTCTCTCGTCAACACTCCCGCCTTCAACAAGCGGGACGAGCCCGCATTCGAGCTAGTAATGCCCAAGACAAAAGCAAAAGACTCCGCAGCGATGCTTGGGACGAGCCACCGCTCCACCTCGCTTCTTCAAAGAAGAAATCGAGATGCCGTATCTAATCGATTTTGTTTCGATAACTCGTGATAGAAATGATCGGGAACGGTGACATAAAGCCCTTCAAGCCCCATCTCCTATCAAGCTCATTTGCCGCTAATTTCAATAACCGGGCCACTTTCTCCGACCCACCGCCAAAGAAAAAGGACATGATCGAACAACTTGGTCCGACCCTCGAGTCCTAGAGTCTAGTGTCAAAACTCATCCCGAGTCCATTAGCTTTGAATTTGAGTCTCTCGAGTCATCCGATGGCCTCACGCCGTAAGATTACGAACTCATTGCCAATAATGTATTCCCGTATGCTCTTAATGAATGCTTCGATCTTTCCGAGTATCCTCTCATTGCATCTTTAACAACCGATAAATTAACTAACACACAAACAAGCTAATAACGATTCACTTGATAAAGAAGCAGACACATTAAACGAACAATACATTAAGCACATCTTTAAGCATGTTGTCAAACGAGAGAAAACCGGGCCCAAGCCGCCGAGGAGGTTTTAACCAAAGTGAATTTGGGAACCGCCGAAGAGCCAAAAGAGACGCAAATCGGAAGTTTCTTCACCGGCACAGAGCAAGACGCATTGGATCGCACGCTCAAAGAGTTCGTGGACGTGTTCGCTTGGTCTTACCGAGACATGCCCGATTAGACCCTAACATTGTAGAGCACCGGATCCTCAATCCCGAGGCTAAGCCTATCAAGCAAAAGCTACGCCGAATCAAGCCGTAATGGTCTTTACAAGTCAAAGAGGAGATCGAAAAATGCTCCGCGTCGGCTTCATCGTGGTGATTGAATACCCCACATGGCTCTCCAATATCGTCCACTGGTCACCAAGGCCAATGGAAAAGTACGCCGTTGCGTGGACTTCCGAGATCTCAACAAAGCAAGTCCCAAGGACGATTTTCCACTACCCAACATCGACATGTTGGGTAGACACTACACCTAATTTCGAAGTCAAGTCCTTCGTGGACGGTTTTGCCGGTTACAATCAAATCAAGATGGCCGAAGAAGATCAAGAAAACACAAATTTCACAACCCCTGGGGAACCTATCGCTACGCAATGCCGTTCGGACTAAAGAACGCCGGGGCTACTCTTACCAACGGGCAAGAACCGCCCTCTTCCACGATATGATCCACAAAGAGATCGAAGTGTACGTCGATGACATGATCGTTCACTCAAAGGGATCGACGGACAACACCTCATGCACTCCGAGAAAATTCTTCAATCGCCTCCGAAAACACTCAATGAGGCTTAACCCCGCCAAATGCACATTCGGGGTTAGCCGAGGCAAGGTTTTGGGATACATGGTCACCGAGAGAGGCATCGAGGTTGATCCTCAAAAGATCAAGGCTATCATCGAAATGAGACCACCGCAAACTCGCATGCAGGTGAAAAGCTTCATGGGCCGCTACGCAATATATCGCCCGCTTCGCCAACCAATTGACCTCTATGTGCGAGCCAATCTTCAAACCGATGAAGAAAACGCCGACATCGAATGGAACTCGAATGCCAAGATGCCTTTGAAAAATAAAAGCATACCTTGTGAGTCCTCCGATTCTCTCGTCCTCCCCACGAGGAAAAGCCACTGCTGCTATACCTAATCGTGACCGACACCGCAGCTGGAGCCATGCTCGTCAAGAAAAGAAGGAGTCACGGGTCGAAAACGCCATCTACTTCGTCGCCGAAAGTTTCAAGGCAAATAACTCAACTACTCACCTCGAGAAAACCTCGCGCAGCCTTGGTATGGGTTGTCGGGAAACTACGGCACTACATGCAGCCGCACACGCGTACACTTGGTTTCCAAAATGGACCTGGCCAAGTACCTCTTCGACAAACCATCTCTCGTCAATGAGGCTCGCCAAATGGTCTTTCTTCCTAGCGGAATTTGACATCAAGTACGTAAACCAAAAGTCAATCAAGGGACGGGCCATGGCCGAACAACCGGGCCGATTTCCCAACCGACGAGGCTCGAGGTCCCGAACCACAATTTCTGCACGAGGGAATCTTTCGCAATCGAAGGCGAAAATCGATGGCAACCGCTTCTTCGACGGAGCAGCCAACAAAAGGGAAACGGCATCGGTATGCTCTTGGTAGATCCCAAAGACGAGCACACCCCAATTGCTATAAAGCTCAATTTCGAGGTAACCAACAATGCCGCCGAATATGAAGCTCGCGCCGCCGGACTACAAGCCGCACTCGAGAGGAATGTCCGTAAACTCGAAGTTTATGGGGACTCAGCCTTGATCATCAACCAAGTCTCCAACAAATGGAAAACCATAGACCTGTGCTTGCAAAAATACCACGCCCGCATGGAGGACCTCATCACACAATTCAAGAGGTCACCTTCCACTATCTACCAAGAGACCGAAACAGTTTGTGCAGACGCCTTAGCCACCTTGGCTTCACTCGTGGAGATCCCCGAAGGAAAAGCAATCAAACCCTTCAAAGCTCTGGACGAAAGGAAATTCCCCGCCTACCGTTGTGAGATCGAACCGTAACCCAAGCCCGTCAACGAGCCATGGTACAACCAGATCTTCCAATACCTCAAGAGCGGGAAACCACCTTCATGAACAAGGAAGACCCACACACGTAAGGGGTCAAAACCAAGAGCATCATGGCCCTAAAACGCCTCGCCTCTCACTTCGTCATCCTCGGGACATGCTATACAAGAAACGCTACCACGGGCCACTCCTACGCCGCATCGCCCAAGAAGAAGCAAACAAGTTCATGAACGAAGTCCACAATGGGGCTTGCGGTCCCTGGCTACGAACGCCATGTGAGCCCCGATGCAAATCATTCTCAGATGGGCTACTACCGGATCTCCATGGAGGCAGATTGCATCCACTTTGTCCGAAGCCGCGACAAGTGCCAACGGTTCTCCAACCTCAATCATCCGCCGCCCCACGATCTCTACCGCATGACTACACTCGCCCTTTGCCACTGGGGAATTGACGTCATCGGGAAAATCGCTCCGCCAGCAAAGAATCGGTCACGAAGTTCATCTTAGTAGCCATCGACTACTTCACCAAATGGGTCGAAGCCAAGTCCTACAAGGTACTCACCTCCAAGAAGGTCGCGCATTTCCTCAAAGAAAACATCATCTCGCCGATACGGCATCCCAAATGAGGTCATATCGACAACGGCTCACACTTCAAGGGGAATTCGACAGCATCGTCGGCTGAATTCAAGATCACACGCCACAAATCTTCTCCCTACCGGCCACAAACAAACGGCGCCGTGGAAGCAAAGAAACAAAACCCTCGAATGGATCATCCGAAAAATGACCACCCGAGGACGAGATTGGCCCGAGAAGCTGCACCTTGCACTTTGGGGCTACCGCACACACGGGCCGTAATGCAGCCACGGGAGAAACCCCATTTGCCCCGACATACGGGATGGAAGCAGCCCTTCCCATCGAGCTAGAAATTCCCTCACTCCGAGTGCCGCTGAAAATGACATCAACGAAGTCGAATGGCTCCGAAGTCGACACGACGAATTGGCTCGCTAGACGAGCGACGACTAAAGGCCATGGAACACGTCCGAGCCTATCAAAGCAGATGGCTAGAGCTTTCGACAAGAAAGTCAAATCCCGAGACATCGTGGAAGGTGACCTTGTACTCAAAGAAAAGCCTCCCACTCGAACCAACCCACCGGGAAAATGGGAACCCACATGGATCGGCCCTTTCGTGGTTCAAAAGATCTTCTCCGGAGGCGCCATGAAGCCGACGTACCTAGACGGCAATCCCTTCATGAATCCAAATAACGGAAGCAAACTTCGCAGATACTTCGCCTAAAGAAGAACAACCGTGCATCTCTTGGCACTCCATGTAGTGTCGAACTACGCAGACCGAGCCCTCTAGTCCTGGGGAACGTAGGCAACCTTAATTGGTCCGGTCTAAAAATACACAAAAAGTCAAAAGTTTGAATGTCAATCAAGACCTCCATCAAGCTACGCACTTTTCAAGAACACGCCCAACAAATACCTCGACCAAGTCAAACGACGGCGGCAACATCAAAGGACATCCGAGGGTCACTCAAAGATCAAACGATCGACTCATGTCTCGCTTCCAAGCCAGTGGGCTTGTCTTCGCCTCACGCGCTTCAAAAAAAAAAAAAAAAAAAGAGCTCGAGCAAGGGCTCACAAAAAAAAAAAAAAAAAAAAAGAGAGCTCGAGCAAGGGCTCACAAAAAGAGAGCTCGAGCAAGGGCTCACAAAAAAAAAAAACAAAAGAAGCTCAAGCGTAAGCCGCGAAATTGAGGTCAAGAGCCCGACGCCAACAAAGGGCAAGGAAGCTACGAAAAGACCATCAAAACGACTTGTCAAGGAAGCATTCAACCTCTCACCCAAGCACAAAGCCTCAAAGAAAGGGGATTGCCGTCATGGCCTGCATCGTCACCCACAAATGCAAATGTAAAAGTTCAAGGACGGACGCCGACAAAGTGCACAATGTAAGCAAAGGCAAACAAAAGATCTTGCGTCTCGATAAAGCTTTAAAAGTAAATCACAAATCACTAACGGTTACAACATTTCTTGATGAGTTCAAGCACGGTCTACTCTCAAGTTCACAACATGCTAAAAGATGCAAACTTAATACATTTAACAAATAATGTGTTTGCAAATGCAATGAATGGATACCTAGGAGGTCATTCCGCGCCATCTCGCGCTTGTCCCTCGCCATTCTTTCCTTTCTTCCTCGTCCCCGGCGAGTCTTCTTTCGCTCCACGTGAACCAACTCGCGTCTCTCGCCCGAGATCCGGGGTCCTCCCGTAGAGTCAAACAATCCAAGAGCTCTCGTGGCTTCATTCGCCCGTGCTTCGGCTCGATCTCCTCCCCGCGAGTCCGCAAAAGAGGACCTCTCCCCGTCGCCGGTCAACTCTAGTCTCGTAGTCAAACAAAGTGTCTCCCGTCACATCCAAAGGGTCGACTGTGCTTCTGAACTCCTAAGGCAATAGCTACTACGGCAACCGGGTCCTGTAATCGCTACACGCCGCTTTCTCCAAGACCACTGGGATCGCCCCAACACGCCGCTCATACCAAAGTGCCGTACCGAGTCGGCCAATACGACGCTCCCCGACGTCTAAGGAGTACCACAGAGGGAAAGCGGAATACTTCCATACCCTCGTAAAATACAAGAAGGCACCCGAAGCCGCCATACAAAGAGGAACTACCTCCGCAAAGAGCAAGGTCATCCTGCACTCAACAAAGGCTCCCCGCTTCATCCCAAACCGCCGGAAACAAGCGACGGAATATAGAAGGAGGACCAAGACAAACTCCGGAATTCCGACAACGTAGGACCCTTCCCCGCAAGATCCTCCTAGTCTCAATCCTCCAAAGGCATGGAACCCACCAAATGGATCTCGATGCGTACCAAGCCGTGCCATCCATCTCTCCCAAAGTGCGGACCGATCCATATCCAACACAAGAGGTCGCCGAGCAAATGACCACGGGCTAAACGACGCCGTGAGCCTCTGGCATGGCCTCGAAGTCTCTCTCGCAGCCACAAGGTGAGCAAAGCGGGGCTTCCCCTCTCATGAACCGATCCCTGCCGCGACGGTCGATACCATGAAGAGTCTCCCCAAAGACCAACGGGACAATATCCTCTCCACTCGCAGCGTCTCTACCACATCTAGCAAAGCGCCATCGCAAATGCCAAGGGAGCCGACCAGAAAAGCTGCCGCCATCACGCACAAGGCAAATGCGTCCCAAGAGACGTCACTCATCATCAACCATGAACCGCTCCGGCAGCTCGTAAATGTCGATATGACCCGAATCAAGGATCATGCCCTCGCACTTCTTCCAACGAAGCACGAAGAAAGCCTCGCAAGCTTCACGCGCACCGCAGACCACCAATCAAAGGAAGCGAGATGGCCTCCACCTCCGGTCCCCCATCAAAGCCCGAAAATCCTCAACAGTGGGCACCATTTCATGATAGGAGAAACAGTACACATGCCTCCTAACATCCTGTAACTTCGCGGCAGCCCGCAACAAATCCCAATCAGAACCAACTCCTTAAAAGACCAAATCGAGCAAAGACGAAACCTTACCTCGAAAGCCCGTCTCTCGATGCCTCATACGACGCCGCATCCACATTTTCAACCGCTCAAGGAAGTGTGCTTGCCTCTCCCGCGAAAGCCTCGGCAAAATTCTAGGGACGTACGAAGAATCCATGGCAAAAATGGAGGTTCCTAGAGAAAATGGGGAAGAAAGCTCGAAAATGGCCGCAAATGGGGAAATGGGAAGAACTGCACACCGGAAAGCATTTATCTCCTTCCCAAAAGCAAGGTTGGTCCGTACGGACCTCTTTGCATGCTAGGTATGTCCGTACGGACCTCCTTGCAAACATAACCCATTTTCCTCAAAGAAACAAGCATAACAACCACCGTCCTCAAGAAACCTTGCTCCAAATCGCCTCAAACACTCAAGCCAAAGCCATTACCGCAAACAAACACCGCCCAAAGCCATTCCCGGCAAACATACACTACCCACAAACACACTCTCACCACGTGGCATGCACAAAATAAAAATAATAATAGCAACAATTTCTAGGACAATTCCTGAATCACAAAATTGACATTACATCTTAAAATAAAATGCCGTTTGCCGTGCAAATACAAGTGTTTTATTACAGTACCCATAAATGTCTCGTTGCTAAACAAAAAAAAAGAGGGATATGAAAAGAGGGAAAGCAAATGAATACTAATCGTACTCTCAAAGATCATCATCCTCGCCAAGGTCCTCCGTCAGAGAAGTCGGGCATCCCAAATAACTCGCCCGTCACATCCTCGTCGTCGTAATACCGAGCACCCGCCGTAGGCTCCCACGAAAAGTACTCGTAAGGATCAAATCCGGCGAAAGGATCAAAGAAAGAAGGCTCGAGGAACCCTCACCCCGTGCGCCATGCGGAGGCATGAATCGATAAAAGGGCCGCTCCTCGAAGGCCCCGCAGCCTCCCGAAGACGCCCCGGCATCCATGCTATGCCGCCCTCGAAGGCCCTCCCCGCCGCGGCTCCGGCTCGGCTCTAGGCGGAGGAACGCCCATGTAATGCCTCGAAGGCATAGGCTCGTACGCCGGCACACGACGCGAAGACCGGCAAGACATCTTCGACGCCATCTTCTTAGCAAACGACCTCATCGCCACGTAACGGCGAGTCAACATATCATAGGCTCTCCCCGGACTCCGCACCAACAAGGCCCAAGGAAACGCTCAAAGAATACGCTTATACTCAACAACAAAAAGAGAAAAATACGTAAAAGATGCCAAGATGGAAAAGAGTCAAGCACACTCACCGATCTATCGGGGTCCACTTCGTATGCAGCAGAGCTCAAGCTCCGAACGGGCATGTACACCCTCCTCCTCGATCCGTCCCCGCGGACGTACGTGAAATCCGGCCCCGGCATCGAACCTCTGGGAGCCTCGCGGGCGCCTCTCTCTCCCGCGCGCACTGCGGCGCCCCTCGCCTTCCTCCTCACGAAGGCCCCGTACTCCTCTCCATACAAAATGAACTCCTCGGCGCCGACACCGCCAAGGTACCTCTCAAAATCGAGCACGTCCATGTCCCGGAATCAAGCATCCCAAAGGGAGGGTCCTCTGAGCCACGGGAAGCACACCGGGGCCATGCCGCTGTAAGACCCGCTCCCAAATACATAACATCGCAGTCAAGCCCCGCAAAGATCTTCCGCCGCGCCGTCACCTCGGAGCCCTCAAACTCATCCCCTCATACCGAGCCCACGGGAACAAAACAAACCCCTCCCGGCTACCCCTCTCCGTACGCTCCCCGCACATCCCTCGTAGGCGATGGTGAGCTTCCCCGCCGGGTCCTCCTCTTCCTCGCCGTACGAGCCCAAATTTCAAAGATAGCAGATACGCAAAGAATGCCCCGGATCTCTATCCCACGGAAGCACCGGAAAATCTCGTAGAACCACACCCGTGACAAAACAGAGAAGGCTCAAGCAAAAGAAAACGGAGAAACGACAAGTTGCTAAATCAAAAACAAGAATAAACTCATACCTCCAAAGCGAAAGTCAAAACAGCCAACGAATCAAGCCACACTCCCTGGCCTTAAACCGGTCCAAAGAGAAGTAGAGCTCGCCAAGCCCGCTCGCCCCAAGCAATATCAGCTGCACTTATCCAGTCAATCAAGCTCTCCAACAAAGCAAAGGGAGCCGCGGTCGCGTGGTTCGAGAACAAAGTCTCTGACAAAGGCATACCACAAAAGGAGCGCGCCAACCGCTCCGCTGCCACCGGCCGGTACCCTGGATGTAGGCCCCACATACCGGCCGTGATCTCGCCTCCACGTCGCTATACAACATCCCTGTGCCCTCGCGAGGACGAGGCTCAAAGCCCACAGCTCGGTCAACACCACATCGTAGATCATATCTTCCACCGCACCGGCCCTCCTTCAAGGAAAGCCCTAATCGCAAAGAAAATCGGCCGGCGCCACCGTCACCTCTCCCCACTCGGATGGAAGGTGTGGGTGGTATCCCACCGCACTCGTAAAGGCCAAGGAAGACGCTCTTGTTCTTCCTCGTATCGTAAACTCCGCCAGTGTTCTCGACGAACACCCCAGCCGAAGCGTGAGACCAGCCTGGGACTCGGCCTACCGTCCACGTAGAATATCGTGCATCCACCGCCACAGCCTCAACAATGCCTCGAGCGACCCCCGAGTCTTCATCCTTCGCCTTCCTGCCATAAGCCCCGCATCCTCGCAGTAAACACAAAGAAAGGTACGTCAATCACGCATTTCTTAATATAAAACATTGCACATATTTCCGTCACAAAACACGGCACACATTGCACATATTTTTCACATATAACCCGTCACAAAAACACGGCACATATTGCACATATTTTCCCCACAAAGTCCGTCACCCAAAAACATGGCACACACGGCACGACACATATGCATAACACATTTTTCAAAAGATCCGTCCCTACACGGCACACACTTTCACATACAACCCGTCACAAAACACTGCACATGTCACATTTTTCACAAAAATTATCACTACACGATAATTTTTCTCATAATGTACATACATAAATAGCATACGGTACAAAACACCAAAGCATGCATTTCATTAGAGAGGCACTTTATTTTCACAAATAAGAGCTAATCTACACATTTCTGCACAAAATACACATACCCACAATTTTTACATGTCCATCTTCAACAATTCATCAAGAATTTCACAAAAGGCATAAAAATAACAAAAATTCAAAATGCGAAAAACTAAAACCTAGTTCTAGCATTCAAAATTCGAGCAGGGAATCAAAAACGGAACAGATTTCTTACCTCCCCGACGTTCATAGAGCGACGATTATGCACCTCCGGATTCGGATACAAGACATCCGGGTTCTTCGAAGATGGAACGAACGAGATCCAATTTCTTTGAAGCTCCATCCGTTGCTCGACCACCTCGATCAAGGCTTGACGACGACTCCTTCGAGATCCTTCAGCCATGGCAAGCAATTCAAGCAAAAAATTGTTGATTTTGGTTAACAATGGAGGATTTTCTCTCTTTCTCTCTCTGGTTCACGCACGGAAGAAGAAGGAATGGGGAAGGGCTCGGCATTTAAACCCAGTCAAAACCTGGGAACTGTAAATTTCAACATTGGTCCGTACGGACCTCTTTGCAGCCAGGTTGGTCCGTACGGACCTCTTTGCAAGGGGTGGCCAAATTACTTTCCTGCCCTTATAATCTTTGCCCCTGGCTGTCCTAAGGCCTTTTCCAAAGAAATCCAAGTGTAATGGTCCCTAACCCTTCAATTCAATCCCCGCCGTCGCCGTAAGACCGGTCCTCGCCCACTTCAACGGCAATTCAACCACCGGCCATCAACGTAAGACCGGTCCTCGCCCACTCCAACGGCAATTCAACCACCGGCCGTCAGCGTAAGACCGGTCCTCGCCCACTTCAACGGCAATTCAACCACCGGCCATCAACGTAAGACCGGTCCTCGCCCACTTCAATGGCAATTCAACCACCGCCCGCTCAACGGCAATTCAAGAAGGAGCCAACACCTCCCAGCACGAATCCCAAGGCACAAGACGCCTCCAAAATGCTCAACGACAACTCAACCACTGGCCCTCAAAGGAGGTCCGGAGTCATCTTCTCAGCAGAAAGGGCCCCTACAAGGTCATGCATCCCCAGCAATTCAAGCACCGGTAGTCAGTGTAAGACCGAACCTCGCCCACTCCAACGGCAATTCAACCACCGGCCATCAAAGTAAGCCCGAGCTCCTCCCCCAACAAGTCGAAAGGGAAGTCATACAAGATCGCATATCCTCAAAGACTGCCATGATCCTTGCCCACTCAACGGCAAAACAAGCACAAGAAGGAGCTAACACCTCCGAGTACGAGTCCCAAGGCACGAAGCGCCTCTAAAACGCCAAATGGTGAAGCAATCACCGGCCGTCATCCTTGCCCACTTCAACGGCAACGCAAGCACCGGCAGTCATCGTAAGTCCAACCTTCTACTCAACATGCAAAAACACAAAGGCATCTACGCCTCGAAGCACAAGGCGCCACGCTCCACAAATGCGGCTAGAAAACGATTCAAAGTCCTCGCGCATTACATCAACTGCGGCTAGAAGACGATTCAAAGTCCTCGCGCATTACATCAACCGCCGCCAGAAGACGATTCAAAGTCCTCCCGCGTGGCACCAACCGCCGCCAGAAGACGATTCAAAGTCCTCCAGCGTGGCACCAACCGCCGCCAGAAGACGATTCAAAGTCCTCCGGCCGTGGCACCAACCGCAATCGAAGACGATTCAAGTTCTCACAACTATCTCCTACCTAAGGCCTTAAACCACCCGATTAGGAAAATCGTAAAATTTCCATCCCGTGACGCCACCACGTCCTCACAATTGACCTCGGCGGTCACCACATCTTAGGACACCACCACGTCCTTATCACCGACCTCGGCGGTCACACCACACTTCGTGGCACCACCACGCCCGCACTCACGTATTTCACGACCTCCGAACTACGACTGTGCTTGATTCCCGCCGTGGATACGTAGGAATCCTATCACAGTGGTCCAGCCATCGACCCATGCGGTCACCCAGACACCACCACGTCCTTACCACCGACCTCGGCGGTCACACGACACTTCAGTGGCACCACCACGCCCGCATTCACAAAACACTCACCCCACACCCGAACTACGACTGTGCTTGATTCCCGCCGGGGATACGTAGGAATCCTATCACAGGTCCACACTATCGACCTAAACGGTCACACAAAAGGACACCACCACGTCCTCACATTGACCCTCACGGTCACTTCCTCTCCCAAAGACGCGATCCAGATTAGGACCCTTATCTTATCGGCGACCCCACTTCTTTCATAAGTGACGTCGTCGAGGGGCTTCGTAAGTACCCCAACTGGATCACACCCTTTCAAACACACGGAAGCACCGCGTACTCATCAACGCAGCCTCGTCGACCCTCTCACTCAAAACCCTCTCAAAACCCTCTCAAACCCCCAACCAAACCAAGGGAGGAGCCTTCCGGGATAAAAAGGGACAAAAGGACCTTTCGGGAATTTTCAGAAATTGGGAAAGCAATATTGGTCCGTACGGACCTCTTTGTTGTCATAATTACCGAATCTCCTTAAAGTCCACAATATTCCCTCAAATCCCGGGAAAATGATTACTCCCCGCAGAGTTGGTCCGTACGGACCTCTTTGCATGCAAGATGGTCCGTACGGACCTTATTGCTCGTGGAACACCATAATTGCAAATATTCCTCCATCATCACGCATTCCCTCAAATCGAGGAAAACCAAAAACTCGGATTACTGTGAGGTCCGTACGGACCTCTTTGCACCTAATCTCGGCACTATAAATAGAGGGCTCCCCCTCCTCATTTTCACACACCTCCCACTTCTCTCTTCCTCCCTAGGCCTTCTCGGCTTCCCCTCTAAGTCCTTTCGAGGCATTCCCGCCCCTTTCGGATCCTTCCGAGGCCTTCCGAGCCCCCGTGGTGCTCCGAAGCCTCCCCGAGCGCTCCCGAGACGCTCCCGCGCTGCCCCGAGGCACTCTCGAGGTACTCCGAGGCCCCTCGTGGTACTCCGAGGCCTTGCTCGGTCTTTCCACGGTGTCCCGCTCTTTCCGAGTCAAACCGACGATCCCAAACCACGCCGAAACTCGCCCGAGTGACTCCCGCCACCACAACGCACGCCGAACCTCTCGCCCGAGTGATCCCGACAATCCCCACGCACGCCGAACCTCTCGCCCGAACGCAGCCTACAACCTCAACTCACGCCGAAACTCGTCCGCGTACAACCGGTCCCTCCCGAAGCAATCCCGATCCATACCGAACGCTTACTCCGACCTCAAACACTATTCTCCAAATGGAAGATGTATTACCTAACCAACATTGGTAAGGCTTCCTTCTTACACTATTTCAATACATTTCCATACATAGCATCCAATGTATACATCCGATACAGCATGCATTTTTAAAAGCACACACACACACACACACAACATTTAAAGGATATTAGGGGTATCCGAAAGACTCGTTTTACGAGGCTACTCTGTGAGCTCTAATATTCTAATATTCTCTTCCCGGGGAGTCATCTGACCTCCGAACTCAAAATCTCATCACACAAAAAACAGTTTAAAATTATCTTTAAACTGATGCCCTTTTTCAATGTTTTGGGCTTAATAAAAACGGCGTGGCGACTCTACAAAACAAAAAACGGCGAGACAGCCGCTCCAACGCGAAAGATGCCAGATGCCGGGGCGCGATTGCGCTGCCTCTCGGATCCGGGTAATTTCAAAGGGAGAAAGGAATAAAGCAAAGCACGTAAAATGCATTTAAACACATAAAATGTCACACAACAAAGCACACACAAATGAATTGAATGAATGTTGAACAAGCACGAAAGTTTGACCCACTTTTGAAAAACAAGTTTCAAGTCCCCAGCGAAGTCGCCACTGAATGTGCGCTCGCCGAAAAATAAAAATAAAGGAGTCGCCACGCCGTTTTTAGAGGAAACATTGAAAACCTTTTTAGAGAGAAAATGGGTTCGGGGGTCAAGTTACGTGTTGGGAAGAACCGAGAGTTCACCCAACACGCCTCGTCCGTAGACGAGTCTTTCAATGTTCAACAATCAAATCATCAAAATGTGTGTGCAAAGTGTGTATGACGAGATATGTATGAAATGCATTAAATTGCTTTGTTTTATTACTCAACAAGGGGGAAATACAACTTGTAAGCCATTGACTCTGGGAGGCCACGTCCCATTTTACATCGAGGAACGAATATAGATTACAACTGAACGAGGTTTCTGCAAATGGGTCACGATATGTCACATGACATATGGTTCCAGTGACCACATGTGTCGCGTGACACAGGATCACCTCGGAACAATATGTCGCATGACATACATAGGCCATCTGCAGAAACCTTCACAATGAACACCAGAATCAACAATAACTAATCCAGATCCAATTGATTAATCAAATTATGTACGAAATACGTAAATAACAACAAATCGACCCCCTGAGTGTGGATATGGGTAGATCCACACCCCCTTTGGGGTTTGAACACCAATTCAAGCAAATATCCAACAAGAGCAATTCAATTACACAGATCAAACGACTTAAACAGAGAGATTGCGATTGGGATTCAATAATCCAGACAACTAGGGTCTGATTATTGAATCCTAACAAAAGTAAATGAGAGAATTATGAAGAATGAAGTAAGAGGGAGAGAGAGAGAGAGAGTTTAGATTTCGTTACCCTTGATGCTTCCATGAATCCTGTATCAAGTTAGATACAAAACCCTTCAATAGGTTGTTTCTGGCCTTGAAATCCTGAGAGAGTTGATGCAAGAGGATTCAAGTGAGTTGGTTGGAGAAATGGGTTTAGATGGGAGAGAATTGAGTAGGTTGAAGGTAGGAGAGAGAGAGAGGTGAGAGTGAGATGAGCTGCGTGTGTGTTATCTGTGTGTGTGAGAATTGTGTGAGCTCTCCTTTTTTGACAAATGAGGCATTTGGCATTTATACGTAGATTTGGAAATTGGATTATTTGGTCGCACGACCCAACGTATCCAATTTCCATGCCTCAAGTTGTCGCACAACTGGGAACGCCAATAACCGATTCTGGCGCCAAAACCAGATTCTGGAACATTCCGGGTTAATACCCAAAAGGTCCAAACTGATTAATTCCTTTTAGGTCCTTTTGTCCGGGAAAAATACTAAAATATACTTCCTTCGCGGGAAACTTATAAAAAGTTCCCGGAAGTCTCGGAACGGACCGAGAATTTACCAAAACGCCCTTTAGTGCGATTTTATCATTTAAAATGCACCTAAAAAGGATCGTAAATTGGATTGGCGTACTTACAGAGCCCCTCGGCAACGTCACTTTTGGAAAAAGTGGGGTTGTCGATAAAATAAGACCCAATCCCAATGAGCATCAAGGGATAAGGTAACGGGCTAGAAGGGTGAATCGGGGAATCTAATGGCTGGACCTTTCTGAGAAAGGATTCCTACGTATCCCTTTTAAGAAGGGAATCAAGCCAAATCGTAGTTCGGAATTACCAAAACTAATCTATAAGCAAGAAAGGGGTAGGGATGTAGCTTCATACCTTTGCTGTGCTTACCTGTGACTTCTTGAGGGGTCGGTACTACTGCGGTTGGCTAGTAGCTACCTTTTGTGCCAGGTTGTAGCTTCCGGAGGGTCTCATGCTGCGACTGGTATTTGCGAGTAGCTGCCGGAGGGTCTCATGCTATCGTTGTTGACGAGTTGTAGCTGCCGGAGGGTCTCATGCTGCAACGGGTCTTTCGTGGATGCCGGAGGGTCTCATACCACTTCTTTTGGTGCAGGGTAGTTGCCGAAGGCATAGAATACTCACTTGAAAACACATCTCTAAATTTATTAACAACCGGGACATGAGCTAATTCAGGGGATTTCTTACTTGAATCTACCACATAAGTCAAGTACCCCGCACACCCCTTAGATAACATTTTTCTAGCCTTTAAAGCAGAAATAACATGTATATCGAATATAGATTTGTCCGCATCAAATATAAAAGTAGGCACATCAGGCATAGCAAATGAGACTCACTTTCTACGACAGTCTACCAAAGCATGACACTGACTCAACCAATCCATCCCAAGGATCATATCAAAGTCACGGATTGGTAACTCTACCAAATCCACTGGCAACACATGCCCACATATAGTCACATCACAACCATTATATATCAAAGAAGATGCGAGGCACTCTCCCATAGGAGTAGAAACCTCCAACACATAAGGCATAGATTCAGGCAATTTATGTAATGAAAATGCAAAATGAGATGCCACAAATGAATGGGAAGACCCGGGATCTATAAGGATGCGGGCCTTAACTCCTGAGACAGGAACTATACCTCTAATGACAGCATTAGGATCGACCTCTCCTCTACCCAAGGCGAACACTCGAACTTGCACTCTATCCTTGGGTTTCCCTTCGATATCTCTTTTCACACCACCACCTTGTCCTCCTTGTCTGCTACCCGAAGCTTGCTTCCTTTGCAACTTAGGACAATTCTTCCGAAAATGGCCTGTTGCCCCACACTCTAAACATTTTCCTTGCTTGCTCCAACACCTATCCTCTGAATGTCCTGACTTCTTGCAATACCCACACAATGTCCCAAACTGACTTGAAGTCGAACGGTTTGTCGGAGCCGCCACATTTCCTCCTCTGCCTGCTCCCAGGGCTGATGACCTTGGCTGCCCTCTATTCTGCCCAGAACCTTGACCTTGGAATCTATTCTTACTTCCACCTTTAGACTTACTATGATTCTCTTCAATATCATTCTCAATCCGGTATGCCATATTCACGGCCGTTTGGTAGTTGATGAAGTCATGCGTCAATAATTGCTTCCGAAACTCCACCCTCAAACCTTTCACGAACCGGTAGACCCGTCTCTCTTCTTCCGGCACCAAGTGAGGAAATATCGGGCTAAGTCTGTGAACTTTGCAGAATACTGTGCTACGGTCATTGTCCCTTGCTCCAATTTCAAAAACTCGACCTCCTTCTTGTCCCTTGTAACCACCGGAATGAAATGATCTCGGAACTTGCGGGTGAAGTTCTCCCAAGTCTGCGGTGTAAGGTCCCGATCCCAGCCATCCTTCACTACTTGCCACCAATGCTCAGCCGGTCCTTCTAACTTGAAAACAACGCATCTCACCTTTTCTGCATCCGGACTCTCCATTGCTGCGAAAATCTTATTCACAGCTTCAAGCATCTCTGCCTTCAACGGATCCGGATCTCCATTGAAACTCGAGGGTGACATCTTCACAAATTTCTCTAGGCCGTGTTTCCCTTGCCTACCTTCTGGTTGCTGTTGAGCCCTACCTTGATTTGCCATATTCTGTAGAAATACTCGGAACATGTCCATCATTTCTGCATTCGAATTACCAACATTTCCCAAAGCCCGAGTCTGATCATCATCATTTCCCGCCATTAGAACAAACTCTTGCATAAAACACTCGACGTCAGTTATTGCACACTCTCACTCAGCTAGACTCTATCCAAGAACTCTAACCGGGTTCTGATACCAACTGTGAGGACCCCGACCCGGAACCAACACGTGTCCCAAGCTGGAGCGTCCCCAAACTAGCTCCAAACTTCCATAACTTTTAAAACTTTGATTTAACTTACAAACTTAAACATTCTTAACAAAATCATTATAAACTACCTCCATTCCTTTCCACTTGAAGGAAGAGTTGAACAACTTTAAAAGTAACAACCTGTTTTAGTTACCAAAGTTTTCGGTTATGACGTAGAACTAAGTTTTATATATACACAACTCCATAAAAGGAATTATATCAAAATACATCTTTCTACGCCAACCTATACATACCCCGACAATCCTAAAATACACTTCCAAACTCCTTTCCGTCCTTACTTGGCCGGTCTGCCTGTCTCGGGATCTAAAAACATTAAAGGGAGAGGGGTGAGAATAAATCTCAGCAAGCTATTATGAATGCAGCAATATGCCAAGTAAGATGCAACACATATCAAGTTGCATATAACACATTGGAAAAGCTGTAAACACCTTACATTACCTCGGTTTACCTTTTCCCGTCTGAACCATAGTCGTACAACAATGGAGATAAAACCCCACTAATTAGTGAACTGCTTGAGCATTATTTACTTCTTATAAGACCCGTTTTTCAGGGAACCATATAAGATAGTAGCAACTCTGTAAGGCTTTTGGCTCAATACAGATGCTATAACCCCAATCTGTGGCCACAGAAGGGGACGGTCACAGGTATAACATTATCCGATTATATTAGGTCACACTTTCCATAATTGATCGTATTACGCTATACCCCCAACATCAGCTGATTAACACAAGTTCAAGCACATAATAGTTACTTGAAATAAAATCCACAAAAGGGATAAGAAATATAACCACATGGTAAATTATACTCATGTTTAACCAATATCGTAGTTTAACATTTATTTAATACACTATGCATAGCACAAACCATGAACACGTACTCAAGTAAGGCAACAAGGTATCATCAACCAACCCTACATAGTCAATATTCAATAATACATGGCTTCTATAAGTATCCAAGCTCAATTTACCAAGTTGGAGTCACATTGGTTAAGTTGCCAAACAAGGCTGCTAAGCGTTTTCCGAGAAATATTTAAAGTACTTCCACAATTCCATTTTGATCAATTAAGATGTCATTGTGTAGCCAAAGTATTCTACTTTAATCTAGGTTAAAGAGGGTTCATTTATATACTAGTTAGATTGGGTTTAAATAGCTTAGAAAATGGTCAAGAGTCACCAGGCCAGGGCACGACTCGTGCCCCCTTTGACCCCCTTCAGAAACAGTCGTCCCTACAAGGGCACGACTCGTTATCCTACAGGGCACGACTCGTGCCTTATGGCACGACTCGTGCTCCCTCAGCTCCATTTCAATCAGTAAGGGTGAGAAATATACCACGAGTCATTTCCACGAATTGGCCATGGGCACGACTCGTGCCAAGGGGCACGACTCGTGCCACGGTAAGAATCAGACACCAGCAGCAGGTTTTCATCAGCAACCCAAAAAGAACCAAAACCCAAACTAAGCTTCATCTGATTTGTGAACATAAAAAGGTTTACTAACTTTACTAATATCATTATAAACCATTTAAACCCAAAGTAGTATAAACCTAGGCTACTCACAATTTGATTTCCTACTCATTTCACCACCACATTTCAAGTTTACATTCTTATTCTAACTCAAACCATGGTCTTACACTCTTTATCAACTTTCATGAACACACAACATATTTCTAGGTCATTACTCCATTTCTCAACCCCAAGAAAGTGTTCTAACATCTCAAACAACAATTATAACAACAATATCAACATCAAATATTTCATGAACATGTAATTGAAGGAAAGTCATAATAACTCACTTTAACAATATGAGATGAAACAACGATTTCTCTAGCTTGATGCGTTCCCCTCATCGCCCCAAACAAGAAAGTACAACCGGATCATAAAATGAAGAAGGATTGAATTTACTAGGATTTTTGGAAGGAAAAGATTGGAGGGAGGGCTTCCATGGAAATTTTGGGAAGGAAGAAGAAGATGAGGGAGAAATGGGGAGGTCAAATGAGGAGGATGATTGAAAAAGGTAGGAGTATGGCCTCCCTATACTCCATTTAATTACATCTTTCAACAATATACCATGAAGGCCCCTAGGTTTAAGATAGTACAATTATCACCTCAACTTCTCTCCTTTACACAAAGATACCCTAACCACTCATATTTTATTTATTTTCATTTATTAAAATCTTCACCATACTATTTTATTTTATTTCCCATTAAATCCTAAAGCTCTAAAGTTAATTCCTAACCATCTTAACTCTTCATAAAAATCAAGAACATAAAATAAGCACATAAGGTCAACAATTAACATAAAATGCATATAATGGGATGCTAAAATAGTGCCTAGGGTTAGGGTCATTACAGAGGCGCTGCCGAAGGTAGACTCGACTAACGGAGGCGTTGCCGAAGATAGACTCGACTAACGATAAGCGAGGACGTTGCCGAAGATAACTCGACTAACGGAGGCGGGGACGTTGTCGAAGATAACTCAACTAACGGAGGCGATGCCGAAGGTAGACTCGACTAACGGAGGCGTTGCCAAAGATAACTCGACTAACGGAGGCGCTGTCGAAGGTAGACTTGACTAACGGAGGCGTTGCCGAAGATAGA
Organism: Adenophora triphylla var. japonica; assembly: GCA_022495995.1. NCBI lineage: Eukaryota > Viridiplantae > Streptophyta > Magnoliopsida > Asterales > Campanulaceae > Adenophora > Adenophora triphylla. The sequence goes on along the minus strand of JAFEMH010005068.1, from coordinate 111,532 downwards.
CTCGACTAACGGAGGCGTTGCCAAATATAGACTCGACTAACGGTGGCGGGAACGTTGCCGAAGATAACTCGACTAACGAAGGCCCTGCCGAAGGTAGACTCAACTAACGGAGGTGTTGTCGAAGATAGACTCGACTAACGGAGGCGTGCTTTGTTTGCTTAGCTGGGGAAAACTCGGGCTTGCAATGACTGTCAGGGTTTATCTGCTGGGGGTATATATTATTCGTACGGGCTCATGATGACGCCCGGGGTTGAAAATGAGGAAGGGAATGGGCTTCTGTTATGTTTTGTTGAAGAGGTCGGGCTTACGTTGAAGGACGGGGTTTGAAAACGAGGAAGGGAATGGACTTCTGTTAAGTTTTGGTGAAGAGGTCGGGCTTAGGTTGAAGGCCGGGGTTTGAAAACAAGGAAGGGAATGGGCTTCCGTTAGGTTTTGGTGAAGAGGTCGGGCTTACGTTGAAGGCCGGGGCTGAAAACAAGAAAGGGAATGGACTTTCGTTAGGTTTTGGTGAAGAGGTCGGGCTTACGTTGAAGGCCGGGGGTTGAAAACGAGGAAGGAAATGGGCTTCCGTTAAGTTTTGGTGAAGAGGTCGGGCTTACGATGAAGGCCGTGGTTTTAAAACGAGGAAGGGAATGGGCTTCCGTTAGGTTTTGGTGAAGAGGTCGGGCTTACGTTGAAGGCCGGGGTTGAAAACGGGGAAGGGAATGGGCTTTCGTTAGGTTTTGGTGAAGGGGTTAACTTCCTGTTAACTTTTCGTTAAACTGGGGGTTTGGATGCAGAGGGCCAGGAATTAAAAGGGCAAAGCAGGAATTTCGCCCTGCAATCTTATCCGCGCGGACCAGATCAGCAGGGCGACGGGTTTAAAGATTAAGACAGAAGCTTCTGTCTTCTTCAGTCTTCTAATCAGCCGCCGAGAAAAGGAGAGAGAAAAATGCCATTGTTGTCCAAAATCCCCGCGAAAACCTTTAAAATCGAGGCTATGGAGCGAGAGGGAGGAGCTAATGTGGTCCGCCGAGGTCGGGTGAGTAGGGAGGCCGCGGAGAAGAGGCTTGAATTGATGAGGATGCACCGCCACTACACGCTCTCGCAATCGATGAACGAGGAGTTTTACCAGGATATATGGCAACATTGGGCTACTGATGAGGATATTCGCATGGTATGACACTCAATTTTGTCTATTTTATTGATTTTTTTCATCAAAATTGGTTCATGTTAGATTTAGGGCTTGAATGCCAAAATTTGGGGCTTTTGTTTGTTTTGCCGTTGAAATATGAAATTGATGACGCATATGTTTAATTGAGGACATGGGTAAAAGGAATATGCAATTTATTTGTAAAAAACATGGGTAGTTTGCATAATGTAAAAATAAAGTGGGTACAAATTTGCCGAATTTGGGACAGACTCTTTCATAAGAGATTTTTGATGAAAACTTGTTTTTTACAAATTTTGCCGAATTTGGGACGAACTCTTGCATAAGAGATTTTTGATGAAAACCATTTTTGTAAAATGGATACAAATTTGTCGAATTTGGAACGGACTCTTTCATAAGAGTTTTTGGTGAAAAACCTTTTTTGTAAAATGGATACAAATTTGCCGAATTTGGAACGGACTCTTTCATAAGAGATTTTGGTGAAAAAACCTTTTTTGTAAAATGGATACAAATTTGCCGAATTTGGAACGGACTCTTTCATAAGAGATTTTGATGAAAAACCTTTTTTGTAAATGTAAAATGGATACAAATTTGCCGAATTTGGAACGGACTCTTTCATAAGAGATTTTTGATGAAAAAATTCTTTTTTTTTTGTGAATGCATATTTGATAACATGATGCTTGAATGTGAGAAAAAATGCATGTAAAAAATGTGCCTGAAAATGGGACGGAGTTTATTTTCTTTCTTTTCTGTTTTTGTTGTTTGTGTCATTTTTGCGATTTTGATGACATAACAGTGCTGTGCTTAATTTCAGGGGAGAGCGGATGTCATCCAACGTAAGTTGGATAAGCTAAAGACGCGGGGGTCCGTGGAGGCAGTCGTCAGGCTTTGGGATGCCCTGCCCACAGCTGGTAGGGTGGGTCAGCGGAGTCCTCGCCAGCTCGTGGTGGCTTCTAACCTTTATGGTTTTGTTGAGTGCTTGCGAGGAGTGTCGGGGTTGCATAAGAGCAAGGGGCTCTATTTGGCACTGATCGAGCACTGGTGGGATGTTACCCACACGTTCCACTTCTTCTGGGGGAGGCTACCATGACCCCCACTGATTATGCCGCTATCACTGGCCTGTCCTTCAAGGGGCTTAGCTTGGAGTGGCACGACGGGTACACTTTCGCTCAACTTAAGGTTCCAATGTTTGTAAAAATCACTGATGTTCTCGTCAGGGCATTGCATAGTTGTTTGCAAGTCTACCCGATTTGTCTCCCATTCCAGGTTGGCTTTGTATTTTTCGGTGAAGGCGTTGGTGATCTGTTCCTAAGTGGCCTTGGACTCGGGTTTCAACCAAAAAAATCACTTTAGATCCCCCAGCTTTAAGGAGAGGCTGGAGTAATCAGCCAACTGCTGACTCGTGCATCCTTTGGCTTTCATGGCTAGGGTGTAGGTGTCAAGGTGGGTCTTGGGGCACGCAGTTCCATCAAACAGTTCCAAGTTAGGCATCACGAACTTGTGAGGTAGAGGCACAAAAGAATCGGGATCTGTAGGCCGGAGGGCAGCCTTCTTTCCTGTCAGTTCGACGATCTGCGCATTCATTTCCTTATGTTGTTCCATGAACCAAGCCAGATGAGGGTCAAGTGGCGGATCCGGAGTGTTCAAACCAGTGACCGAGTTGGAGAGATGAGTTACCATTGGCGGCACGATGGTGGAAGGGATGGTAGGGCCTGGGGCATAGGTGTAAACCTGCCCTTGGCCTGAATTACCCTGGGAGTGTAAGTAGGAGCCTGGGCATAAGGATAGAATCCAGCGGCCTGCTGCTGATTCCCAATGTTCAAAGAGGGTGGAGGCAGACCAGAAGTGGTCAGAAAGCTTGGGTTCCCGGGGTGAGACTCATAGGGAAGCTTAAATGCGGGTCGTGGCCCTTGGTTGATGAACTGCATGCCTGGCTGAGGTGATGGTGTATAATCGGGAGGATATTGTGGTTCCGATGATCCTGACGAGATGGGGACGGGGGCTTGCTAGCCTATAAGGTCTTGAATGAGGAACGAGTTTGTGGAGGCTGGTGAGATGTCGGGAGTTGCTGGACCAGTATCATTTTGAGGAGGGACACCCGACTATTTTCCTAAACCAAACTATGGCAGCGGCATTCCAGATTGTTGCTGCGGCACTCTGAACTGTTGATGTGAAGGCCCAAACTGATCTGTGCCCAAATTGTTGCTGCAGCATTCCGAGGTGCCCCCAACCATGGGAAGACATTCCATACTGACTCTGTCCCCACTGAGGGACTACAAACTGGCTTGTCCCGCTGGACTGTATGGGGCCACTCGACTTCGTCTGAGGAGCTGGCTGACCCATAGGTCGAGGAGCATGGGATCAGGCAATGGTACCATAGGAGGCTGGTGGTGGCATCCTGGTGTAGTCTGGGCGACTGAGAGTGGGATTAGGGTCCTCTTCCTCCTCTACGGTGAAAGTGCCATCGGGGTGGAGACTGGCGGCCAAGCCGTGGCTCCTAATAGCCTCCAGAAGGCTGTTCATCTGAGCTTCCTGTCGCAGTCTCATCTGTTCTGCCAACTGATTCCACTGCTGTTCTGTCTGAGGAGTCTCGGGAGGCTGAGTGGTATTGTCCCCATTGTTACCAGCTGATGCAGACATTCTGAAAGCCGGAGTTGAAGCGAATGATGAAGCTGACGCGCTTGATTCTTCCCAACTGACCAGACGGTGACCCGGTGTTCGTACCCAAGCTTTGCGAGGTGCTGCGGGAGGAAGATATAAGGGAGGTTCAGATTTTGGGAGTTGAAAAGGGCTAGGTGTTTGGGCTCAGGGCTCATGCAACATGCAATTATTTGTTTGTATTTACTTAAAACGCGTTTTCTTAAACCCTAGGTGGTTAGAAAAGATTGCTCTTTTTTTCTTTTACTACTCTAAGTCCTGGATCAGTGGGACCCATCACTACGCCTACAGACCCTCAACCTGTAACCTCGAACAAGGGTTCCATAGAGCAAGCGGGTCCCACCGACCAAAAAGGAAAACGGACCTAAGGTCTGGCGAATCATGAAGTCTTAACGTGCACTCGATACAAATTACAGGCAAAGCCAACGTTGAGGGTCAAGATCGTGTTAAGGTGCCTGACGAAAAGTCGGCATGACCTTGAATGATAAATTTCCATTAAAGATCTTGACTCGTCGCTGGTTAAGTGGTAATTAAACATGGACTGGGCGTTAATTCTTGTTGACTCGGTGTCACACCTGGAGCCGGTGCATAAGCCGTGCGGGTCAAAGTCAAAGTTCGAGCCCCAGTCAAGATCTAGTCAAAGTTCATGACGAAAAACCGACATGACCTCGAATGATTTAGGTCCAAGGAGGATCTTGACTTGGTACGTTGACTAGGGTTTGACCGACACGAAGTATACACTGACACGGTCCGACACAGACCAGACCAAAAACCAACCAAGTCTCGGACAAAATGTGTGTCACGGACAAGTGCAGGATAGACGAGGGTAAACCAATGGTTGTTTGGGTCGTCCCGTGCTCGCACCGAGAGGTGTAGTAAGATCTCTCGGGCAGCTACTGAGATTTCCCGGGTTAAGGACGTAGTGTGCAGTGTACGGGCAACGTGCGCGTAGTGTGCGACAGTCTAAATTCTTTTTTTGAGTGAAAACAATGATTTTCAAATGTGTCTTAAAGGCATGATGCATGCAAAAAAAAAAAAAAATTTTGAAATGAGACCAGTACGTGGCGTTGTTATATCATAATTTATCCCAGGCTCCAATAATGAAGCGTTTAACAGGAAGGTTAATGGTTTCCAGCCTATATACTAAGTATCATTTTTTTTTTGAAAGCATGTATGCGCATAAGCACATAAAATTTGAAGAGTTAAAGGAATTGATCCAATAGTCAAAATTTTGACTTTTCCTGGACAATCAAACAGATAACAACGCATCATGGCAAAACATATACACACGAAAACATACACACACACACACACACAAAAGTTTCAAGTGTTGTGACGAAAGCTTGATCCACAAAAGCTTTTTTTTTTAGAAAAACAAGTTTTATTTATTATTTTTTTTAAAAAAAAAAAGATTATTTTTCCCCAGCGGAGTCGCCACTATGATGTGCCCGATTTTTCCTTTTGGCGCCCGAACAAAAAACCTTTTGGGAAAAAGAAAAAGTTTTGTGAAAATAAAGATTTTTTTGGAAATGGGATTAATCTTTTTCGGACTTTGAAAAATCAACGGAGTCGCCATGCCATTTTAGTTTAGGGGCCAAAACTTTGAAAAAAGCCCAAAATTAGAGAAATGAGTCTGAAGGTCACGTTACACTCCGGGAAGAACGTTTGGTGTTCACCCGGAATGTCTCGTATGACGAGTCTTCCAAACTTGAAACTTTGTGTGTGTACGTGTGTGTGCATATTTTGAAAAAAGACTTTGAATTAAAAGGATTTTCTGAAAATAACAGAAATACAAGGGACTGGACTTGACTGGAAAACAATTTAAAAAATAGTGACTAAACTGAAAAATAACAGAAACTGGAAATTTGTTTGCAGATGACAATGTCATCCGCGTGGATGACTTTGTAGTACAATCTTATCCGCGCGGACTAATATGCAGTCTCAATATTTTACAGTTTCTTAATCAGTCACTGTAATTTTCAGAAACTTAACTGGATTTACAGGACTTAACTGGAAACTGTAACTGGAAAAAACAGAAAATAAAGGGATGTTTGAATTTTGGCATCCATGCTTATCCTCTCTTTCCCTAGACATTGATTAGTGGTAATAAGTAATGAATCCACTTAATCAAGCCATCCCGGGGGTACATTAGGACTTTGAAAGCACTTCATTTACTAAGAAAAAGAGGGGATTACATGAAAAATAAATTAACAAGAAAATTAGGTCAAGATGTATCAACTTTTAGAGGAAGATCTCTAAGGTGGTCACAAGAAGGACCATCATTGATACCTATACTCAATTGTATCTTATACATTTTGTGTGACCTAAATATGTAAGTCTAGATGATATTCATCCAAGAAAAGATTTTCAAGGTGAGCATCTTAGACTAGGGAGGGGTATTTGCAAGGAAGTAAATAATGTGGACCATTTGAAATGATCATCTATGGAGATTGACTCCAAGATGACCATATTTTAGGTCAAGAAAGCAAGTAAAGACTAGTTAATGTAAAAGGGGACAAGGGAAATACATAATAAAAAAATGTGAACCCTTATAGAGAATCATACATGGAGATCTTCTTGGATCCTTGGGACAAAGAGGGAAGGGAGGTAACCAACAAATAAACCAACTATTCTACATCATTTATGTTATGAAATGTATGTAAGAATGAAGGAGATTTGAGAAGGAAGAAACAAGAGTTTACCAATATTTTCTTGGGTTTGTGTTTAGGGTTTGAAGGTTTCAAGGTTTAGGAGTGGGTTTGGAATGGATTTGTGTTTGGTTTTGGTGTTAGATTTGTGGAAGATGAGTGTTGAGGGCTGTTTTGAGAGGAAATTTTGACATAGTAACAGTAGGATTTCAGAATTTTTTGCCTCTTTAAATTGAGGGAGAAAGGTTGTATTTTTAGGTTGACTGGGGTGCAATCTCATCCGCGTGGATGACTTTGTAGGCACAATCTCATTCGCGCGGATGGGATTAGCAGCGTGCCTGGTTTTTGTAGAAAGCTGTTTTGGCTGTTTCTATTTAGTCAATATTCATTTTTTTTATTGGAAATGACAAATTTCACCGAGGTCCTATGCCATTTTCTTATTCCTAAGAGGTTTTTCCTCGTTCAAATTGTCAAAATAATGTCCAAAATGTCCCTAAATGATTATAAATAATTAATTTGGGCTGACGGAACATTAACGGCCCAGATTGGGGCACTTACAATATCATATTTACTATTTTGATATTTAAGTCGTTCAATACAGTTTATTACAATCTGAACACTATATCTTATCATCACGCCAGATGGCATTAGCCGGAGACAATCTCAGCTAGTCGTTTGTTCGTAATTTCAGGTCACAGTTGTTGTTGAATTATACCCTATTGCTATAATAAGGATGATCCGAACCGTTTCCTGAATCATCAAAAAATAATAATAATAATTATTATTGTTTTGTAATTTGTGCGAATAAACAATAATTATCATGAACTGAACATGAATCTAACTTTTCTGAACCTTTGGACTGTTCTCAACTACTTTCAAGCATCCAAATGTGGTTCAACAAGTCATCCGCATGCATATTTCATGATCAGGTTTCTTGGATGGTCCGTAGTGCGACTTAGAAGCCTCATTTTGATTTCTTTTGGTTCTATATAATTGACCTTTGATAAACAAAAATTAATAAATTTATTATTTTTATAAAATTAATAAAAATTTATCAATGCACCATTTAAAATAATACATACTCTAATTTTAGAATATTATGAGAGTAATTAAATGTTTATAATTTTTTATTAAATTCAATCAAGTTGAACAACATGCTCCTTCATGGCCGGCCCAACCGATACGGAGGCCTAAGGCGAACTCTAAAATGAGGCCTTTCTAAAGTAAATAAAAATTTATTATTAAAATTATTATATTTTTATTTTAAGTTTATCGTTCGTGCTTTTTGAGATGTAAAATCATTTATTAAATTACTGTAATCGATTTCAGTTAATAATTCTTTTTCAATAGATAATAAAGCTAGTCCACTTAATCTTTGTTGAGACATTGTCGATCTTAAATAAGATTTTATTAAATTTAGCTTTGAAAAACTTCTTTCTGCTGAAGCAACAGTTACGGAAATCGTTAACATTATTCTATAAGCGATGTCAGCATTTCGAAAAGAATCAACCCTTAATATATAATTAAGTATGTCCATTGATGTATCATTTTTCACATGTAGAATTTCTCTTAAAAATTTTAGTTCCATAAATAAATTTAATCCATCAATATCAGAGTTGTTCATTAACTAATCCTTCTCTATTTTCATTTTCATCCATGTCTGCGATATTAATTTCTTCTCTATTTTCATTTTCAATTTCATTTCCAATTTCATTTTCATCCATATATCTGCATTATTAATTTCTTCCCTATTTTCATTTTCATCTGTATCTACATTATTATTATTTTCATTCAACGGGCTATTTTCAACTTTCTTATTTATATTGGAAAATTTCTCGATGGCCCATTTTTGTGATTCGATTAAAGCTTCTGTTTTTTTTCTTTTTTTTTTTTTTTAGTTTCGAATAACCTGATTCAAACTTTCTTGTTGACATTTCTATAAGATAAAATAAAAAAGCAATGTATTATCACAAAATTAAAATAAATGACTATAAATCAAATTATCAAATCAAGGCAATAAGGCATAGTACTAAGAAAAATATAGTTAGAACAAATAAACCTGGTCGCGATATCGGTCGCGGCCTCGAGCCAAAGCCCAATATTGCCAATTCGTTTACTCGATCCTTCACTTTGTTCACAAATCGCAAATCGTAATTGTCAATGTCAATTTGAGAAAAATAGAGGATTGGAATCAAGAAGGAAAGAACCGAAGAAGATTGTCTTGGAATGAGATGGGTTATAAATATAGCTATTATGTATTAAGTGAAAAAAAAAAATAACCTTTTAACTTTGTTTTAGGAAATCAAAGAGTTGGACTCGGACAGGGTGTAAAGCCGGTATTTTGCAAGGTTTAACTCTTTGTTTCTTTCAAGGTAGTAATAGAATAATAGATAGATAGGACAATTAAAAAAATCAAAAACATACTACTACTACTAACTAACGGTCTAACAAAAAATGGAGGCCTATATTTTGGTTTTGGTGAGGCCTAAAGCCCTAGGTTCCTCGACTTCACCCTTGGGCCGGCACTGTGCTTCTTCCTTTCCATTTCACTTGATACTAAGGCTCCGTTTGTTTCGGGAAAAATAACTTCCGGAAAATGATTTCCTGGAAAATGCTTTCCGGAAAAGGAAAACGTTTTCCGAAAATGTGGAAAACGTTTTCCGAAAAATGAGGAAGATGTTTTTCTGGAAAACAACTTCCTTAGGAAAATGGGGAAAATGGAAAATTTCGGAAAATGAAGATGTTTTTCGAAAAATTATTATTATTATTATTACTATTATTTTATTATTATTTTATTATTATTATTATTTTATTATTATTATTATTATTATTATTATTATTATTATTATTATTATTATTATTATTATTATTATTGAACGGAATAAACCGAGCTACGAGCATGGGCTTGCCCGAACCTGGGCCCAACTATATTGGGCCATGGATATTATATATTCATCAAGTGTTAGGGCCGAGCATTATCTTCCTCGTATGCCGAGGAACATTTACCTTGACTAAATGTCGCCATTCTTGGGCCGGCCTGTCTCAATTACCGAGGAGAGAAAAGTCCTTTGCTCGGCATGTCACCAAATACCGAGGAAACAAAAGTATTCTCCCCGGCATATTTTCATGTCGGCCAATCACCAAATGACGAGGAAACAAAGTCACTTTCCTCGGCTAATTTGCCCAAGGCCGAGAAAAATCATTTGTCTTCCTCGGCGTTCCGGCTAGCAGTTACAATCCTCCTTCAACAAGGATTATACAGTTGTAACCCAATCAGGATTACAAGTACCAATATCAATTCAAGTCAAATAAGGAGTCCTTAACAGATATGATCCTCTTAAGATTATATCTTATCTCTTTACAAGTTCATTCCAACATGGATTCTATCTATCCATTCCTATAAATACAAGCCCCATGGCTCATTATTCGGTACGTTACTTTTTACATTGGAGAAACTCTGTCCATTTGATTTCTCTAACATCAACCGTGAACTTACTCTCACGCCGGAGGGCCTTTAGCCGGATCCGCCCCGGCTTAGTTTACGTGTTTTCTCTTATTTTCAGGCCTTGCAATCGCCGGAGCATTCGACGCTTGGATTTGGGCTGATTTGACGATTTTGGCGTCATCAATTGGTTCCATTGCCGGGAAATCGATTCAAACACCCTTTGTTTGGCCTGGAAAATCTCGCCTGAGAAGCTATTTTCCGTTGGATTTGTTCTTGATCGAAATTGGTAATTTTCGCTCAGACAGGCTCTGTTCTTGATTCGGTCGGAAATTGTAAAACTTCCACCGGAAACTGCATTAAATTCGGCCGGAAACCGCTAGTTTACGACTGAAGCGAAATTTGTGGCCGGAATTTTTGTGTTGGGAAAATCACAATTGGCTGTTTGTTTTGGTTAAAATTTACCCTAATTTTAGCCATAAATTCGGGTCTGGTGAAATTGTGATTTTTGGAAAATTTTGCATTTAATAATCTGTTTGTGATTCGTAATGGACGGACAATTCACAAGTGTTACTGCTGAGGATCCCACCCAAGTGAATGGGGGAAACACCGGAGCCGAGGAGCCACTGCCTCCTCCTCCTCCTCTACCTCAAGCCGATGCCATTCCTCCCCTTGCCATGACTCTTCGTTCCAGGGGTCAGGCAAATGCCGAGGGAGAGGGCAATGACCTTCCTCGTCCTACTCGTACTCGTGGGAAGCAAGCAGGAAGGAAGAAAACAAAGAATGCCGACGCCGGTCAAGCAGGAGGATCTCAACCCGTTGACCGACGCTCTTTGTTACACAAACAAATGGAGACTTTGCAAAGGATGTATGAGACACAAGTTGCTCTGTTGCAAATGGACCCAGCACTTTCATTCCATGGCTCCCTTCATTGTACCATCAATGGGCCCACCTTTGAGAAAGGAACAGGAGAGCATCAGGCTCCTCCCCGAAGACCGCCGAGCTACCACTGCCCACTCCCAGGGATTCTCCTCATCCTCGGCATAACAGTAAGCATAAGGAGCCTGTGGTCGACCTGAGAAGCCAAATAACTCCTAGGGAAGAGGAAGTGAACTCCAAGGACCTAAGAACAAGACTCAGCTTGAATAGACGCCTATCACCTGCTCGCCTCATCATGACACCTAGGCGTCCCGCGTCTCCTCGAGCTCGTCGGCCAGATTCTCCTCGTCCTCGTCATTCAGATTCTCATCGTACTCGTCGACCGGACTCTCCTCGTCCTCGGCATCGGGAATTTGCTAGGCCAAGGACCCCAGAGCCCTACAGGATGATACTTGGCGCACAAGACCTGGAACCAAGACGTGATAGGGCCCCCTCCAAACGTGATGGTCACCGTCATGAAGAAAAGCATAGTAGGGTGAATGATCGCCCCAAAGAAAAGTCCGTTAGAAGCTCCCAACGAAGCACTCGCTCAAGCAGTGAGAAGGAAATAGAAACAAAGCAATGGAGCTCTCAAGCAAAGGCCGGATGATATGGAGAGGGGAAAGAAGTATACTGACGATGATTATGATTGGGCCACCCGTCCGTTTTCCTTAAGGATAATCGCAAAGACCTCCCCATCCTAACCTCAAGCTCCCAAATTTCGAAAAATATAACGGAACCACTGACGCCAAGGACCACGTGCAAAGTTTTGAACAAACCATGAATCTCCTCACCACTGCTGATGACTTGCTGTGCAAAGCTTTCGCGAGCACCTTCTCCGAATGCCTTTGACTGGTTCCGTGAGCTCAAGAAAGGCCGCATCGATTGCCGGGAGGGGCATGAGGAGAATGTTCTTAGATCACTTTGCCACTACTGGGAAGAGGAAGATGAGATTAACCGACTTGGCCAACATTGAACAAGGGAAGGGGAGACCACCCTTAGCTACTACAATAGGTTCCGAAAATGGCCGATCAAGTCGAAGAAAGCCTTATCGATAGGGAGGTCATAGTTTGCTTCAACTACTGGATTAAAGTCCGGCCTCCCTCATTTATGAACTCTCACCAGGGAACCCAGCTCCAAGGCCGAATTGTACAAAGTGGCTTATGCCATTTCCATGGTCGAAGATAAGACAAAGAAAAGGGGAGCCGACAAGACGGAAACCCGAAGCAACTAACTCCCGACGTAATGACAATGGGAACGGCAAGAAAGGAAAAAATAAAACCTAAGCACCGAGAAGCCGGAGTTCACCCCCTTACAAAGCCCATCTCCGAAATCATGCAGATGGTGAACCTTCCTCCACCTCGTCCGCTGACTGATAACCCGAAGTATCCCCGCAACAAGAACAAATACTGTGATTTTCACAAGGACAACGGGCACACCACTGATGGTTGCTGGGCCCTTAAGAAGATAATCCAACAATGGGTTGACGAGGGAAAATTAGACCGTTATGTCATGAAGAAAGATGGCAAGCGAAAGCGGAAGCAAGAGGAGAGTGAAGACGATTCCAAGAGTGATGATGAAGATCGAAGGCCTCCTAGGGCTAAACTACATGTGATCCGCGAAGAGGTGACCTCTACCAGAAAGCTAAGGGATCAGATTCACGAGCTAAGCAAAGTATACCATGTCCCTGCTTGGATCCATAAAGCAGAAGAAGTCATTAGTTTTTCTCCGAATGAGTTGGCAGGAAGTCGAGCAGCTCGTGAACAGCCATTGGTCATCAAGGGCCGAATTGACAATGTTGAATCTGAAAGACTTCTTGTTGATACGGGGGCCTCCCGTGACATCCTATATTATTCAGCCTTCCAACAGATGGGGTTGAAAGACACAGCGCTAGAGCCATATCATGGAAGGCTTGAAGGATTCACCAACCATAAGGTTGGAGCAAAGGGAACCGTGGAACTAGAACTCGAAGTCGGCGATCATCCCTTCCGAGCCAAAGCTACTGTCACTTTCATAGTCATGGATTTGACTAGTAACTATCATGCGATTATTGGAATTCCAAGTCAAGCTAAACTTGGGATGGTAGCCTCCCTTCCTCACCAACGAGTTAAATTTCCCACTCGTGCTGGCATTGGATGCGTGAGGGCAACCCCCAAAGATTTCTTGGAACATGTTGTCAAGAGCCGGAAAAAGTCAAAAAGCGTGGAGATAGATACGCCCGAGGAGAACATCAAGATCACCAAATCTCAGAAGACCACGGAAACTAGTTCTAGAATGAACTATATCCGTGAAGTATGGGAAAGTGAGGAAGAGGAACCTATGGTCCTAGAAATTGTGGATGACCAAGGCATAACTCTAACCACACCGGAAGAAGAGCCTATGGTCCTAGAAACTGCGGATGACCAAGGCATAGTTCTACCCATCTCCGAGGAGGACCCCATTCTCGTCAATGACCAGAACTCGGGGGCCAACCATGACTCGGGGAAGAACGATCTTCCAGACATTGATAAACTTATGGAGGAAGAAGGCCTCAATGTAAACGACAATGAAGGGAGAAGAATCAGTAGAGATCATCATCGAATCCCCGGAATTTCGAGACGGACCAGTAAATGAAGCCTGTAGATGAGCTAGAAGAGGTAGTCATTAATCCCGACTATCCCGAACAAAAAGTCAAGCTAGGAGGCCAGCTATCACAGAAGAGAAAGAAAGAATCATATCCCTCTTGAAAAACAGTCTCGACGTCTTTGCTTGGAGAGTCGAGGACATGAGGGGAATCAATGAAGAAGTAGCCCTCCACCGCTTAGAAGTTGATCCTCTAGCAAAGACCATCTCCCAGACGAGGCGAAATTTTGCAAGGGACAAGGAGGAAGCTATAAAAGAAGAGGTGCGTAAATTACTCAGCCGGAATAATTCGCGAAGTTAAATACCCCGTTTGGTTGGCTAATGTCGTTATGGTGAAGAAGCAAAATGGGAAATGGCGTATGTGCATAGACTTCACCGATCTAAATAAAGCTCGCCCCAAGGACAGCTATCCTCTCCCCGTAATCGACAAGTTAGTGGACTCCATTTCTGGACACCAAACTCGCCTTCTTAGATGCCTACTCAGCTATCATCGATAAAAATGGCGAAAGAAGACATCGAGAAGATCGCTCTTCAAACACCCGTGGGGAATTTCGCTACATTATGATGCCTTTTGGGCTCAAGAATGCCGGTGCCACTTACCAACGGATGGTAAATCAAGTTTTTGCAAGTCGATAGGGAGAAACATGGAGGCTTATATTGATGACATGGTCATAAAGACCAAGGAAGGCAGCCACGTTCTGACCTAGAAGAAACCATTCATAACCTCCGAGCCAACAACATGAAGCCGAATCCAAGCAAGTGCGTGTTCGGAGTTACTGCAGTGGAAATTTCTGGGCTTTATGGTTTCCCAAAGGGGGATTGAAGCAAACCCGCAAAAGATCAAGGCTCTCATTGACATGAAGGAACCTACCACCATCAAGGAAGTCCAAAGACTTAATGGAAGAATTGCCCCTTTGGAAGATTCATCGCCAAGTCCGCCGAAAAGTCACCGCCTTTCTTCAAGGTATTGAAGGGTACCAAGAGCTTCTCCGGACTCCCGAATGCTCGGAAGCATTCCTCGGTTGAAGGAGTACTTGGGTTCCCCTCCCTTGCTTAGCACCGACTACCGGTGAGATGCTATATGTCTTCCTAGCCGCCATCGATCACGCTGTCGCAGCTGCCTTGGTTCGAAAGGATGAAGAAATTCAGAAGCCGCCTATTATGTCTCAAAGGCCCCGTCCGATGTGGAAAGCAGATATTTCAATGTGGAGAAGATAGCATACGCCCTAGTCATTGCCTCAAGGAAGCCTGCGTGCATATTTTTCTCGCACACCCTATCACCGTCTACACCAACGAACCATCAAGAAAATCCTTCACAAGTTGGACGGCTCGGACGTCTCCTTAATTGGTCAATCGCTCTAACGGAGTTTGATATCACTTACCAACCAAGGAAGACCCTCCTAGCACAGCCTTTGGTTGACTTCATGGTCGAGATCGCCTTTATGGGTGAGCATCTCCCCACCTCCCAGAAGCAAAACGCGCCGGAGGAAAAAGACTCTCCCATTGAACTCCCATCCAACTGTTGGATCCTGTATACGGACGGATCAGCTACCAAGGAAAGAAGCGGAGCTGGAGTAGTACTAGCAAGCCCAGAAGGAGAATATACCATACAAGATGCCATCCGCTTCAGGTTTCCTGCCTCTAACAACCAAGCTGAATACGAGGCTCTCATATTTGGCATTGAGTTGGCCTCCTTCTATGGAGCAACTAAGGTGGCTGCTTTCTGTGACTCCCAGCTTGTTGTCAAACAAGTGAAAGGAGAATATAACACTCAAGATGTCACCCTTGCCAAATATAGAGACCTGGTCCTAGATATGACGAAGAAGATGGAATTTTTCGAGCTCAAGCAGATAGGAAGGGAAGACAACCATGTCGCAGATGTTCTCTCCAAACTAGCCACCATGGATGTGTCTCCTTCGGAGACCAACCCATATGTAGTTTATGCCGAGGAACCTGCGTATGAAAGATTACAAGTCATGCTTCTGGACGAGGAAGAGAGATGCTGGATCGATGACTACATCGAATACATTGAGAAGGAGAAACTCCCAGAAGACGATGCTCGAGCCAAGCTTATCAAGAAGAGGTCTCCAAGATTCGTGGTGATGAACGGAATCCTCTACCGAAGATCTTTCACGAAGCCCCTGCTAAGGTGTGTCTATCCCAAGGAAACTGAGAACCTCCTGGCAGAAGTACATGAAGGTGTTTGCGGCGGACACCCGGGGGCCAGAACCTTAGCTGACAAAATCATAGCGCTAGGTTACTACTGGCCAAACCTAAGGGAAGACGCGCATGCCTATGTTCGAAAATGTGACAAATGCCAAAGGTTCTCTGACATTCCAAGACTACCTGCAGTCGAGCAAACACTTGTAATACCTACGTGGCCATTTGATATGTGGGGGATCGACCTCATTGGACCCTTCCCACCCGCCCGTGGTAATTGCAAGTACGTGATAGTAGCTGTTGATTACTTCTCCAAGTGGATAGAAGCCAAGGCATTAGCCAAAATAACGGAAGAGAACGCGATCAACTTTGTTCATGACAACATTTGGTGCAGATTTGGCCTTCCGCATACAATTGTTTCTGACCATGGCCTCCAATTCTCCACGGCATTTACAACCGAATTGGGAAGAGTCAAAGTACGCCATGCAAAATCTTCAGTTAGCAGACCCCAAGGCAACGGTCAAGCAGAAGCTGCCAACAAACTGGTCCTAACCGCCCTCACCAAGAACCTTGAAGGACGCGAGGGTAGATGGTTGGACGAACTTCCCTTAGCTTTATGGGGCATTCGCACAACCACCCGGGGGCCAACCGGGGAAACCCCATTCGCACTAACTTTCGGTTCTGAGGCTATGGCACCAGCAGAGATGGCCATCCCTACAATAAGGAACTCCCACTATGATGAGCAAGTCAACAAGGTCAATAGGCTCCTAGACCTGGACCTGATAGATGAAAAACGACTGGCTGCGCAGATGAGGATGGTGAATTACAAACAAAGGACCAAGGCATATCACGACAAGAGGGTCATCAAAAGAGTATTCCAAGTTGGCGATTGGGTACTTAGAAAGATCGAAGCTACTGGTCGGAAGGCAGAACAGAACAAGCTCTCCCCAAACTGGGAAGGTCCCTATATCATCACTCAAGTCATTCGAGAAGGGACCTACAGATTAAGGACCAAGGAGGGGAAGGATCTCAAACATCCGTGGCACTCCGACAACCTTAGAAAATATTATCACTAGTCTAGTTTATTTTGCAATAGATTAGCTCTTTATTTTCGGTCTTTTGTTTTCTTTTTGTCTTTTTAGTTGATAGGATTGCAGTTCTATGTAATCGCATTTCAGTTCTACGAAAGCAGTTTCTTCCAAATATACGAAACCACTATCAACTATCTACACCAACTCTGGAAGATGAGGACTTTATCTCCAACTCTCTCAAACACACCAGCCAAGACCAAGGGTCCTCCTTGGCCTGATGGCTTACCTACAGCCAAGACCAAGGGTCTTCCTTGGCCTGATGGCTTACCAAACAGCCAAGACCAAGGGTCCTCCTTGGCCTGATGGCTTACCTACAGCCAAGACCAAGGGTCCTCCTTGGCCTGATGGCTTACCTACAGCCAAGACCAAGGGTCTTCCTTGGCCTGATGGCTTACCAAACAGTCAAGACCAAGGGTCCTCCTTGGCCTAATGGCTTACCATGCATCCTACCAAGGGGCCACCTTGGTTCAGGATCACAAGTCATACTTAAAGCCAAGGAAAACTTCCTCGGCCTAAATGACGTACGAGCATAGTTAAAGCCGAGGAAACTTCCTCGGCCAAACCACTTGTTCCATAAGTAAGCAATAAGGGACCTCCTTTGGATCCCACCTTCTCAAGTCCAGTGCCTCTGCCTAGCATGCAAGGATACGAGCAAGTTATTGAAACAACAAGAATCATAGCAAAGGATTTTTTCATTAATATTCAAATGAAATTACATATCCTATCATCTATTACAAAAAGCATAAAAGGAAAAACTATCCTAAGACTGCTGAGATTGCTGAACATCATCAAAAGGCTTTTCAAGCCAATCTTGAGTAATGGAGCCAGGAGGAGGAAGGTCCGTTTGATTGTTGAGAGCATCAGTTTCCTCGGCCCCTCTTCCTTCCTCGGTTTCCATGGCCTCAGGATCTTCCTCGTCCTGGATGGCCTCCACTAAATCTTTAATGTTGCCCGGTACTACAGTGGGCCGGCCTCCACACTTCCCCGCATGCTTGAGCATCCTTGTCGCTATCAATTCCAAGTTGCTTGCAGAGAAGGGGACTAAGTGATGGAGAGCCCTAACTTCTTCACTGTATTGGTCCCGGCATATCAGCATAGCTATTTTATTGATATCAAGGCCGGTGGAGGGATCAGCCAGGATACTACGAGCAAGATGAAGGTATCCATCTTCGAACATAGTAGCCGTCTGCTCGTCCACGGCGTCCTGGAAAGCCGAGCTAGCTACCACAGCATCCTTGAATGCCGGGCTCTCCTTGAAGCGCGCCACAGCCTCATTTTCTTTGGCAGGAAGGGCAGCCTCCAGCCCTTGGTATTTGGCCTCAACTTCCTCGGCCTTAGCCTGAAGCTCGGCCTTGTCCGCAAGAGCTTTGGTCAGCTCCTCTCCTTTACGCCGGAGAAGCTCGTCGGCCTTGGCTTTTTCTTCCTCGGCTTTGGCCTTGCTTTCCTCGGCCCTCTTAACCTCGGCTTCCACCTTCGCCTTGGCTGCCTCAAGCTCGGCATCTTTGGCCTTGAGAAGTTTAACCAAGGAAGACTTCTCAGAATCGCTTTTGGCCAGGGCTGCCTTGGCCTCATTCATGCGTCTGGTCTTCTTCTTGGCCAAAACGTTTTCATAGGCCGTGACAGAAGCCAACTGAAAGAAAGTTCAATATCATATTAGAAGAATGTATAAAATCAAAACCAATGATCAACGAGCAAGGAAAGGATATTCACCTCGGCAATTAAGAGCCCCTTGCGACAGAGCAAGGTATCATCGCTGGGAGCCTCCTGGACAAGAGCATCATAGGCATCCTCGTCCATAGATCTCTGGACTGGGGCTCTGCCCAATCGTACCAAGGGCCCCGTCCTAGCTTGCAGAGGAATTCCTTTGAGCCGAGGAACGTTGATGGCCATGCTCTTGGCCAGCTCGTCAGCCTGCTCAATGGTCTCAATATTTTGCATGGTTAGAGGAGGAGGAGGAGCATCAACCTGGGGAGCCTCAACGTGGGGAGCCCCACCAACATTAGCCTTCTTAGTTACAGGCTCCTCGGCAATCGAAGCTTGGGCTCTTTTGGAGCCAGATCTCCGAGCAACGAGGTGGCTTTCCTCGGCTCCCGCTTCCTCGGCACCAGTAGAAAGGTCAGCCATGTCTCCAGTTACGGGTTCAACTGGATCCTCGGATGCCGCGTCCTCAGAATTAATCTCCTGATGCACTTTAAGAGGTAGGGGCTTATCACCCTGGACACCGAGCACCAAGTTACGAGCATTGGCCTCGTCCTTCCTCTCCACCAGAGCTGACTTCTTGCTCAGCTTTCTCTTTCGCCTGATCAGCTCCTGAGGACTTAGTCTCTCCATTGCAAGGGTGGCTTCTTCCTCGGTAGTCAAATCTGTAAAGACAAGGAAGAAATGGTCAAGTACGAACAAGATTCAAGGTCAAGTACGAGCAAAATAATATGCAAAAAATTACAAGTGTAGGATAAAAGTTTACGTCCAACAATGTTAGGCGCTCCAATACATTGGTCGCGGGGACGCTCATCGTGGCACCTAATACAGTCCTCGTGAAATACAAAGCCTGGATGTACCGTCCAATCATTGAAACGACGACCTCGTTTAACATTTACAAGGGGAGCCACCCCGTCCTCGTTCCCCGGCATCAATCCTGCCTGGATATAGAAATGATCCGAGGATTCAACTTGCTTCCAGTCCAGGACCCCTACCCTGGCAAACTCTTCTAGGCGTTTGATCAAAGCTTTTGTCCACTCATATTGTTGGACAGCGAAGGTGGATGTTGGGTCACCGCAAGGAGACTGGAACTCCCAACCTTGGCGGCTCTCAACTCGGATGACATGATGATCCCAGCCTGGAACTTTACTAGACATGGGGAGGAGCAATTTTGGTTTCCTATTGGCACTCCTAATTACTACCAGCCATTGTTCCTTAATGACTTGGATAATGTAGAAATGACGGAAGGCTCCCATGGTCGGCTCATAGCCTAAACTACGGCAAAGGATGATAAAGCTGACCAAAACCCTAGTACCGTTGGCTCCTAGCATGGCTGGACTTGCCTTTACATCATCCAAAAATTCGCAGATGAAGGGGTCCAAAGGAAGACGAAGCCCTTGTTGGAACTGTTTATAATAGAAGTGGACATAATCTTGATTATAGTAGAAGTTCGTCTCCTCCTTCTCCGTCTTCGGCTCAATCTTGCCCATATAAGTTAACTTGTACTCATCCCGGTTCACCTTGTACTTGGAGTACAATTTTTCAATCATGGGATCCCCAGGCTTTGGTGCCCTCTCCACCTGCTTTCCTCGGCTACCTGCTCCTCGGACTCTTCTTCGGACTAGGCGGGCATCGGCTTGTGCGCCTTCAACGAAGGCGTCAACAATCTGAGTAGACGAGGAGGGCTCACCTTCTCTTCCCGTCATATCTGCATAAAGACGAGGAGACCAAGTTATTTACCTCGTCAATGGCTGATTAAATGACGGGGAAGGAAGATTCCCCTCCTCGTCATTCCATAAGGCCGAGGAAGGAAGATCTCCTTCCTCGTCATTTCATAAGGCCGAGGAGGGGACCGTACCTCTCAGACGCTCACGCATTTCGCGATGGGAGGCCGGGTAGGAACAGTTCGATGTGCTCCACCATTTGAGCCCTATCCTCAAACACTATGATGTTGGGAGAACCGCACTCAATCCTATCTATTCTTGTGGAGTCCGGTATTGAATGAATAAACGGGAGCGGCCGTAACCCCTCAACTGCTTGCTTATATCATCCAAGTTCAGCATCATCCATGGACCCCTCTCTCTACGATAGACCCTCAAATTTCCAGTATGATATCCATAACGGAATCGGGGAGAATGGTCCCAAGATCGAGCCATTTCTAAGGGGAATCAAAAACGAAGGGGGAGTTCATTCAATATTCTAGAAATTTCATATAAAATGCAAAAGAGAATTGAAGAAATGAAGTTTTTAAAGTTTTTATCAAGAAAAGCTTCAACCTTCAACAATGGCGGTTCTTGGCATAGACAAATTCACTCCTAAACCCTAGACAACGCTTGGAGCATGGAAAGTTTGTAAGAAAGGGAAGAATTTCATACCTGAGTTTGCAAGAATGAACGGAATCAGTGCAGAAAGCAACTTCGCCGGAAAAACAAAGCTCGCCGGAAACTGGGGTTGAAGGTTGCTGTGATCGCCTGAAATCCCTTTTGCCTTTGCTCTCAATTGCTTGGGGTTTGTAAAGAGTGAAATGAAAAGGGTTTTAGTTTTTATACCCCTCCAATCCGGGTCAACCCGTGGGTAAAGTAAAGATCCAGGCCCGGAGTCCCAAGAATTAAATGCGAAATGATGGTTTCTGGGCGTGACAAGACTGGGGGGCCCCAGAATGGCAACCGTCAGTCATATGAAGCGACGCCGAGGATGCGTGTCAAACCTGTTCGTATTCCGTATGCCGAGGACGAGCTAACTTTCTATTCGTCTAAGCCGAGCTAGAAAGTTGGGGGCCACTGAACGGAATAAACCGAGCTACGAGCATGGGCTTGCCCGAACCTGGGCCCAACTATATTGGGCCATGGATATTATATATTCATCAAGTGTTAGGGTCGAGCATTATCTTCCTCGTATGCCGAGGAACATTTACCTTGACTAAATGTCGCCATTCTTGGGCCGGCCTGTCTCAATTACCGAGGAGAGAAAAGTCCTTTGCTCGGCATGTCACCAAATACCGAGGAAACAAAAGTATTCTCCGGCATATTTTCATGTCGACGATCACCAAATGACGAGGAAACAAAGTCACTTTCCTCGGCTAATTTGCCCAAGGCCGAGAAAAATCATTTGTCTTCCTCGGCGTTCCGGCTAGCAGTTACAATCCTCCTTCAACAAGGATTATACAGTTGTAACCCAATCAGGATTACAAGTACCAATATCAATTCAAGTCAAATAAGGAGTCCTTAACAGATATGATCCTCTTAAGATTATATCTTATCTCTTTACAAGTTCATTCCAACATGGATTCTATCTATCCATTCCTATAAATACAAGCCCCATGGCTCATTATTCGGTACGTTACTTTTTACATTGGAGAAACTCTGTCCATTTGATTTCTCTAACATCAACCGTGAACTTACTCTCACGCCGGAGGGCCTTTAGCCGGATCCGCCCCGGCTTAGTTTACGTGTTTTCTCTTATTTTCAGGCCTTGCAATCGCCGGAGCATTCGACGCTTGGATTTGGGCTGATTTGACGATTTTGGCGTCATCAATTATTATTATTATTATTATTATTATTATTATTATTATTATTATTATTATTATTATTATTATTATTATTATTATTATTATTATTATTATTATTATTATTATTATTATTATTATTATTATTATTATTATTTTTATTATTATTATTATTATTATTATTATTATTATTATTATTTTATTATTATTTTATTATTATTATTATTATTATTTTGTTATTTTATTATTATTTTGTTATTATTATTTATTATTATTTTATTATTATTATTATTATTATTTTATTATTATTTTGTTATTATTATTATTTTTTATTATTATTTTATTATTATTATTTTATTATTATTTTGTTATTATTATTATTATTATTATTATTTTATTATTATTATTATTATTATTATTATTATTATTATTATTATTTTATTATCATTTTATTTTATTTTTATTTTATTATTAATATTATTTTATTATTTTATTATTATTATTTTATTATTATTTTGTTGTTATTATTATTATTATTATTATTATTATTATTTTATTATTATTTTATTATTATTATTATTATTATTATTATTTTATTATTATTTTATTATTATTATTATTATTTTATTATTATTTTGTTATTATTATTATTATTATTTTATTATTATTATTATTAATATTATTATTATTATTATTATTATTATTATTATTATTATTATTAAAATATTATCCATCCACTTTTTTTACACCATTTTTCGGAAAACAACTTCCTTAGGAAAAATCCGGAAAACGTTTTCCTTAGAAACGGCGGAAAATGTTTTCCGAAAAACATTTTCTCCATTTTTCGGAAAACTATCAAACACCGGAAAATGGGAAAACGTTTTCCGGAAAACAAACATGTTTCGGGGAAAATGGGGAAAACGTTTTCCGGAAAATTACCAAACACCGGAAAATGGGGAAAACGTTTTCCGGAAAACGTTTTCCTCCCATTTCCTGAAAACAAACGGGGCCTAAATTTATTTTTTTCCGTTCCATTTCATCTGACATTACCCAAAATGGTAAGTTTTTATACTCATATCACCAATCAAATTACTATTTCCCAACTCATTTTCTCATTTATTTTACTTTTCCTACTCACGACATCTTCTTCAACTAATTATCTCTCCTGCTTTTTCTTAATTAGCGTTAGGAGGTGAAGTGAAGCAGGTCGGAGGGAATAAGTAGTATATCTCCTAGTGAGATTACCGGTATTTTTGTAAACATTCTTTGTAATTATCGTGGAATTTTTTACCTAGGAATAAGCCGTATTATTTCATACATAACCGCATTGAGACTAACGCTATATATGCAGGCAATACAATTTTCCCCCTTTTCCCTCTCTGCCTTCTTCTACCCATTCTTGCCGGCTTATCCATTGTCATACATTCTCCAACAAGAGGGCCGTTTTCGGAATTTTATTTATTCAGTACAACATAGTAGTAAGTACATAGGAAGTTGCTTTTCATATCATAGTATTAGCTAGCCATGCCTGAATACTCTGTAGCAGGATCACCAGTATACACTGATCATACACTAGATAACAGTTTAAGGTTTGTCCATTCGATTTCCGAGGCTGGGCGTCTTCTCCCTTCATCCAGTCGATGGAACTCCATTGATATCAACTACGATCTCATCCCTGTTCAACCTCAAGCTAATAATTACGACTCTCTCCCTTCAAGATTCTCCAAGTCCGTTGATTTCAATCTGACCATCATCAACAAAACACACTTCAAGCGTTTCGTTTACTTAACGACATTCGTTATCTTTCTCGTTGCTCTTCTTCTTGTTTTGTTACATTTCTTACCACGTAAAAACCATCACCATAGCTCTTCTAAGAACCTCACTCTCGCCCTCAACCATGCCCTCCTTTTCTTTGATGCCCAAAAATGTAAGAACAACGACAGGGGTAAAAAAGTCATTTCCAATGAAGTAGTTTTGACTTTTTTGTGTCCGAAACATCAATATGGTCAAGTATGGTCCAAGTATATACTAGTATTTTTATTTTTATTATGGTTCTTTGAATTGTTTTTTTTTTTTTTTTTTGTGCAGCCGGGGTTTTGCCAAAGAACAATTTGGTAAAATTTCGTGGGGATTCTGGTTTGACAGATGGGAATTCGAGTAATCCACCTGTGAAGCTCGTGGGAGGCTTTTATGATTCCGGGAACAATATAAAGTTCAGTTTCCCTACAGCTTATACAATCAACATCTTGAGTTGGACAGTGATTGAATATCATCAGAAATATGACGATATAGGTGAGCTTGATCATATTAAGGACATAATCAAATGGGGTAGCGACTATTTGCTCAATCTCTTTACTGCCCCTAACAATACTTCTTCTGCAATAATCTTGTATTCACAGGTAACGATATTATCAATGCCGAACATTTCTTTTCGCCTGTTTTAGGAAATTCGGCTCAAGATATCTTTTTGTTTCTTTTTTGCTTTTTCTCTTTAAGGTTGGGAGTTCTGTGAATTGTTGGCAAAGGCCAGAAGACATGAATTATTCAAGGCCAGTTTCAAGTTGTGACAACAAGGCTACAGATATAGCAGGGGAGTTTATTGCAGCATTTTCAGCTGCATCTTTGGTCTTCAAAGAAGATATTAATTATTCAAGAAAATTAACAAAAGCAGCAGAGAAATTATTTGATCTCGCGATTTTGGAAGTCCCAGCTGGTTCCAAAGGAACATATACTGCAAATATCAAGTGTGGAGGACAAGCGATGGAATTTTATAATTCCTCGGGATATAGAGATGAAATGGTCTGGGGAGGAACTTGGCTGTTTCTTGCTACGGGAAACACCACTTACCTTGAATATGCTACAGATAATTTCGCATTAGCAGAGGAGGAAGAGTTGTTTTCGGAGAAAGGAATTTTCTATTGGAATAACAAGCTTACTGCTACTGCTGTAATTTTCTGACCTATTCTTAGACTTGGGTTTTCTCTATGATATTGAGATTAACGCTTAATTTTTTTTATTTTTATTTTGTAGGTTTTGCTAACAAGAATTAGATTCTTTCGTGATCTTGGATACCCTTATGAAGACACTTTTGAATTGTCAACAAACAGGACTGACTTGCTCATGTGTTCATATCTTTCTGTTTCAAGCTTTAATAAGACAGATGGTAAAAAAAAAAGTTCATTTTTTGAGTTGACGTAGCAGAACCTTATGTATGAAAGTATATACTTATATATAGTGCCTAGAATTCAGCTAGTTCACTAATTTAGTGATTTGTTTTTTATTTTTAATTGAATAAAATAGGTGGATTGATCCTTATGAAGCCAGAAAATGGTGCACCTCTTCAGTATGCTGCCACAGCAGCTTTCCTTAGCAAACTGTATAGAGATTATCTTGATCTTTTGCGTAGGTCTGGTAGTGATTGCAGTAATGGTGATTCCTTCTCGCTCGAAACATTGAGGAGTTTCTCCTTGTCACAGGTAAGGTTTTAATATTTTCTTTTTTTGTTTTAATTGGGTTTTATAATTAATTGGTAACTTAATAGCGACCTGTCTCGAAAGATAAAGCTGATGCCGATTGAACTAGACCTGTTTGGTTCCTTGTCACACTTAAGTAGCATAAGTTCTCTGAAGAGAGAATTAAAACTTTTTTTTTCAGATTAATTACATACTTGGAGACAATCCAATGAAGATGAGCTACGTTGTGGGATTCGGAGACCACTATCCTACCCAAGTTCATCACAGAGGTGCATCAATCCCATGGGATGGTCAATGGCACTCTTGTGAAGAAGGTGAAAGATGGTTGAATTCCAATGATCCAAATCCAAATGATCTAATAGGAGCCATGGTTGGAGGACCAGACCAAAATGACGTATTTCTTGATCAAAGGAACAAACCATGGTTCACGGAATCAACCATATCAAGCAATGCTGGTCTAGTGGCTGCTCTCATTGCACTTCATGAACCTCCCACTCGCTCTTCTGATGCAAATGGTATAAATTTAGGCATAGATATGATGAGTATCTTTGATAATATCCGTCTAATTCCTCCACCTTCTTGACCATTTTCTTATCCATGGCAAATAAGTTTGATAAAAAAAGCAGATGTAATAAGAATTGCCGAAATAAAAATGCAGATGTAAAAACAACAGCAGAACAAATTTTGAAGCTATATATAACAGGAGTACACTGTAATGTAAAGATTGTACCCTAATTATATAAATGACACACATTTAGTTACGGCCATACATTTTTGTATATATACATGAGAAGGGTATGTAGAATACATGATCTATACAAAAACTGAACCATGGCTACTTTGTTCAGGCAGACTTCAGTCTGTCCAAATTGTATCTTATCTGCAAGTAAACGAGTATATAACCAAATAAGTTGCGATAAATGGTCAAGATCAAGAGACTTGTTAGACCAATGTGGTTATTAAGTTTCTTACCAGAATAGAGCGGATTTCATCTAAAAGAGGTACAATCAAGGAAGTCAAGGTTCCGATATCCTCTTTAAGTGTCTCGTGGTCCTCCTCTTTAGCCATTAGGATGGCAGTAAAACTTTTGTTATCCGGCACTAGCTTGAGAGCTACCTGTTATTATTTATGAAATGGTTAATTAGACATGTAGATATTATTAACTAAGCTCTTTTTTTTTTTTTAAAATATAAGTTAAGGGCTTGGTATTCGAACAATCACGAGGATTGAACCCTTCACCTTCCTCAAGGAAAGGTAATATTGATGCTGCTTGAGCTAGAGCTGTTTGGCATTGCTAAGTAAGTTGAAATAAACAATATTGTATTCTTACTCTGTATGCGGTTGAAGAGATCCAGCCGTGCCATGGTTTTAAAGTGAGATTGTATGACTCTTCCACTGCTTGTTCCATGTTAAGGGCCGAATCCTTTGCTATCAGTTGTAACAAGGTCACCGTAAAATCTAGTGATCTGCAATGTGAACCGTGGCTATTAGCATGATTATGTGTTAGGAATGTCTGCAATTAAAGAATACTTTTATTTTGCTTGATTTTGAAATCAAGAACATTACTCGTTCTGTTCCAAAATTAATGTCCAAAATTTTTCAAATTTGTTTTTGATGAAATTTTTTGGACATTCATTTTGGGACGGAGGGAGTACCTCGTAAGCCAAACAAAGGCTTTACTGCAGGTGTGGCCTTTCTTTGCATTGCCTTCACTTTCCTCTTTCTTCAGTATCTCAACCACATCTGAATACAGAGAAGGGTTTGATTCTTGTAGCCTCTCCAATCTCTAAAAAATAAAACAAGAATGAAAAGAATCCAATATATCTGCAACACAAATATAGCATCTACTGTATTTAATACCAGAAATACCCTTAATAAGTAGTACAAAAGGACAAACTTGAGGGTGAATTTTTGGCATCTTAGCAATCAATAAAGGACAAATGAGAAGGCCAGAAGTGTTATGTTACTGGCATTTAAAAAATTGAAAGGAGTTGTTTTCAAAGGAAGGAGAATGAAATGGAGGAGCTAACAAAGCTAGATATGTCTGTGTTTATCACACACAATATCAAAGGATTTGAAACTGTGCCAAAGAGATCAGTATTCGATGTCCCTTTCAATACGAGAATTCAGACGTTCAAACCCCACAAAATGCAATTTCTAGCATTTTGGAGTGTCAATGTTATAATAGATTAAGTCATTCACTAATAAAAAACACAAATTTTTTAAAAAAGAAACTGTTCCAGCGGAGCAAGGTTGCAGAGCTCCTGAAGATGATTAATTTGGTTAGGGTGGAATCCACCTTAAATCAAATTAACAGGGTGCAGCCAATTGGTGTTGTAAGAGTGATGTAATTGCCTCGGCAGGAGCAGCTGGAGCAGCCAATTGGTGTTGTAAGAGTGATGTAAATGTCTTGTAGGAGGGCTCCCTTGGGGCTCTGGAGTATAAGAGTGCTTCTTGCACAGCATAGGCGCGCGATTTACCTCCACCAGGCATCGTGGGGCCGGTGCGCAGTGGTTCGGGGATTAGTCGGCGAAGGCAACGCAGGTATCAAAAAAAAAAAAAAAAAAAAAAAAAAACAGGGAGACGTGCAATCTGGACTATCCACAAAAGCGTTGAAACTAACCCGCAGGAGCAGTTCCATGTCCTAATATCAAAGTAAAAAGTTGGTACTTTCAGGGGGTAAATTATGCTACTTCTTGTTGCTTGTACTGTACCTGTATATTCTCATGGATGTCTTGTCTCAAAACAGCCATTGTTGGTCCTATCTTATCTGCAACAAACAAAACACACACATAATTCAATCACACAAACTTTACAAGTGTCAGTTGTTACTTTATTTATATTTTTTTGGGAATTTGTTAAAATTGAAGAAGTATTATCATGAGCAATTATAGAAACCAGAACAAGTAATTAGACTCCCCCAAAACAAGATACTACCTCTGTCCCAAAATGGATTCCTAAAAAAATTTCAAATTTGCTCTTGGTCTAGACCAAGAGTAAATTTAAATTTAAATTTTTTTGTTCATTTATTTTGGGAGGGAGAGAGTAAAAAAGCAATGATAAAAAGGAAGAAGAAGAAGAAGATCAAAGATTGCAAAGGAGAGACTGACCAAGAACTTGAATAATGAAATTGCAAAGAAAGAGAAATGGTTTGATGGGTAATTGTGGTGCATTATGATGAACTGATTTAGCTTTGATTGTGAGCACAGAGAGCTCTTCAATGGCAGATCTTATCTCACTCTCTCTCCTCCTTTGCATCTTCACAACCCTCTAAATTAATCTTTTCAATCTTTATTCTTCTCCAAATTCTGGGCTCCTCTCTCTCTCTCTCTCTTTCCCCTATTTATAGATATAGTCAACTGTTTTTATATCAATAAACTAATAAATATCTTAGATAAAGCTGGGAAAAAGAGAGATTAATAACAATAGCAGCAATATTGACTTTCTCTTACTTGCACAGTGTCTGCGAACATGTAAGAATAATTTTTCTTGAGAAAACTTCTCAGCTTTGATTTCTTATCTCCAGGTGTTATAGGTCAAATTGCAATTCGGTTATCTAAGTTTGTATTAGTTTTGCAATTTAGTTTTCAATATTCAAAAAGTTGTAAGTCAATTTTAACATTGATATTTTATTGCAAATTGGCATAAAAAATAATAATCTGTTAGTTTTTTAATGAAATTAAAGTCGTGTTCCATGTATCATGCAAGCCAATCATTTTCCAAGGAAAAAAAAAAAGATGTAATTTTTCTTTAACATCAATACTGTGTTGCTTTATAACTCTAGGTTAATGAAAAAAAAGATACAAAAATAAAAGTTAATTAAAAAAACACCGTGTATGATTGTAACAGTGGTGCTAATACCTAATAGTGGTGGTGATTGATGGTATTGGGGTTGAAATAAATGTGAAATGGCCATTATGACCCTTAAAAGTCATGTGCAAGGCATGACTTGAATTCCGTCAAAAAACCAATATTTTGTTAGTTTTTACGCCAAATCAAATTGCAACTTTTTCAGTGTTGAAATCAAATTGCAAAAATAACAAAAATATAGATAACCAAATTACGATTTTGCCTCTTATAATATTACTAAGTTCTTTTCATAGAGAGTAATTATGCACATGGCCGATCGTAAATTTTAATCCTTCTTAATCTTAAGTTTTAAATATTCTTACAAATATTTTTTCAGCAATTTAACTATTTTACTCGAAATAAGCATTCATTATCATCAAATCCGTTCTCTTAACATACGAGTATATGGGTGGATAAAGAAATTTGTGCCATTTTTGGTTAATGAGTGTGAGTGTGAGTGTGAGTGTGAGTTGAGATCAAAAAATTAGGCACAAGATTTAATAAAGAAAATTGGGAGTGGGAATTAGTGAAAAGATGTGTTGCGAGTATAAAAAATAAAATATGAAAACGAATGAACAGAAATAATAGTAAATTGATTGATGTTGTTAATTTAAAAGTAAAGTAAAAAAGATAAAGAATGGAGAGAATAATATAAAAAGTTTGTCATTTTGAACAGTTCAATTAAAGTGAGACAAATAAAAAAACATCAAGGTAGTTTCAAATGAAATGAGACGGAAAGAGTAATTTCGAAAAATAAGCATTTTTTTAAGAAAATATTTAACGTTTTGGTGTACATCTGTCCAAATATTAGTGATAACCCTTTTACAATTAAAATCGGAAAAAATGTGAAAAACAAATGGCGAACCCTAATGCTTATTCAAACCTTATGGAGTATTTTAGAAAGTTTCAAGCAATAATATTTGCACAAGATTTTGGGGGAAACTAGTTTCTTCTTAAGTTATAGAAAGTCCTATTTTATAAATTGTTCCTAAATATTCACTAATTACTTGCAAATAGAAAAAAAGTGGACTTTTTATAATTTATGGAGAAACTAGTTTCTCCCAAAACTTGCTCTAATATTTGTCCAGTTAATTAATTAGTTGACTAGCTCATCTTTCAATGTGAACAAAAATATAAATTACGAGATCCTAAGTACTAAAGTATTCTTCCCAGTTATAGAGCTACTCATGCTTCATCCACAGATATTTACGTTGCATTTGGCTCACTACCAATTAGATTGTTTTAGTGGTATTCGGGTTTAGCTTTCATATATTGATATTGATGGTATTTTTTTTTTTTTTTATTGATATTGATGGTAAATAGTTTGAATTATATTAAAAACATGTGTTAACTATTTATAGGCTAATTAATTTAGCATGAGTGACATTTTATCTATTATTAATAATATAAAATAAAAACTCATTTTAAAAATATATTCACTCCGTCACATGATATTTCTCCAATTTGTTGATAAATTTGTTTTACTTATTTAACAAAGTTATACTATCCCTGTCCCAAATGTACAAAAAAAATTCTTTTCTTTTATTCAAAGCCAAATTCAAAAATATTTTGAAAATTCATTTTGATTTTTTTTTTTTTTTTTACCAAAATGACTTACTATTATTTTAAAACGCAACACTTATTTGTATTAAATAAAGGGGATATGCTTGAGTGATTTGGGATATAGCTGATCTTTTAAGTGTGAACATACACAATTACACATTATTAATTACAGATCCTTCCACTGCCCTGACAACTCTTTTTTTTAAAAAAAAAATCACTAACTAGCATGCCTTCTTAGAATCTTAGTTAATTATCTGAAGACTAGCTATTGTCATATAGATCGATGCTAGTCATGCTTCATTCACAGATCGTGATTTAAGTTCCACTTGTTGCTTCATTAGGGAGAAAAACACTTTTTGTACTTGTGAAAACCACACAAATATTAAGATGCAATATTTCGCTCATTTTTCGATCTTCCAAGTTATTTTTAGGCTTTGCCTAAAACTGATCTTTCAAAATTCGATTAATTTCACATATCCCCCTCGGCTCAAATCATATTTCATAAAAATTCATTTCATTTTCAAAAGTTTACATACAAGATTTGGCTCAAATCAATATTTCAATCTCTATACTCCCTCCGTCCTAGCCGAACTGATACCAAAAGTTTGGACACACAGATTAAAGAAAAGTAAGAAAAAGAAAAAGTGGAAGAAAATGTTGTGAGCATGAAAAATTAAATATGAGAGAGAATGAGTGGGAGGAATAGTTAGGAGAGAGAATGTTGTGAGTGTAAAAGTGAAATATGAGAGAGAATGAGTGGGGAATATAGTAAAGATTTCCTTCCATTTTGAACAGTATCAATTGGGCTGGGACGGACCAAAAAGAAAATAAGTATCAATTGGACTGGGACTGAAGGAGTATATATTAAAGGAAGCAAGTGGTAAATAGTTTAGCTAACAAGGGCATTTTTGTACATTCCAATGGTAGCACATGGGGCAGATGTCTAACATATGTAATGGGTTTGCAATTATCAAATCATCCCTCATCCTAACAAAAATAACCGCTAAGGATGCATAATTTGCAAATTTACCACCAGGTCTTGTAGTTATTGATGGCACGCGTGTCCTTGGTAAATTGATGAAATTATGCTTGTGCCACTCAATTAAATGACATGGACGGACGTGCGTGAAGGAATTTCAGCTCGTCTGCATTTTCTCTCTCCTCTTTCTCTCTCTTTCTTTTTTTTTTTCCCTCAAAACTTTAAAATGTAATATCTTAAGATCTAGAAGTAAAAAAAAAATAAAATCTGAAACCATCGTTGTTTTCGTATCGTCAATACGAATCAAACTAGTATCATCAACATATAATCTGAAGCAAATTTGAGAAGTTCACAGTTGTTTCAAGTTCACAGTTGTTTTGAGAAGTTCAATGTTATTTTTAACATTTTTTCCAAAACCAACTAAGATAAGTTCAAAGTTATTTTAGCTAAATTCATAATTTGTGCATGAAAATGACTACCATTTACTTAATTCACATTTGTTTTTTGTTATGTTCACAGTTGTTTTAGTTAAGTTCACAGTTATTTTTAGTCTTTTATAACCTTTATTTTTGAAATTTTATGAGATTATTTGACCTATTTGTTAAGTTCACTGTTGTTTTTTGTTAAGTTTACAATTGTTTTAGTCCTTTATGGCCTCTATTTCTGCAATTTTATGAGATTATTTGACATATTTTTTATGTTCACAGTTGTTTTTACTTAAGTTCACTGTTGTTTTTTTGTTAAGTTCACTGTTATTTTAGTCCTTTATATGGCCTCTATTTTTGCAATGTATGAGATTATTTGACATATTTGCTATGTTCACAGTTATTTTTACTTAAGTTCGCTGTTGTTTTTTGTTGAGTTTACTTTTGTTTTAGTCCTTTATGGCCTCTATTTTTTTAATTTTATGAGATTATTTGACATATTTGTTATGTTCACATTTGTTTTTACTTAAGTTCACAGTTGTTACAATTAAGTTCACAGTTGTTTTTAGTATTTTATGACCTTTATTTTTTGCAATTTTATGAGATTATTTGACATATTTATCAATTTATAGTTGTTTTTAGTCTTTTATGGTCTATATTTTTGCTATTTTATGAAATTATTTGACATATTAAATAAGTTCACAGTTGTTTTTAGTTAAGTTCATGGTTGTTTTATTTGACATATTTGATAAGCATAACATCAACATAATAGATACAACAAATCCAATCCGCACGACTCGAATCTCATGTTTCAAAAGCAACCACCTTTGAAACCTATCCAACAACAAATCCAATTGTCACAAGCGAATAGTATTTGAAAATGCTCTGTGTCTGATTCAATGAAATCCATTTCACTTTATTTGCACCAAGAATATCACATCATCATTTGAAGAATTACTTGTTAAATGAAAAGGCAATAACTTAAACTTTGAAAACCCAAATGATTTGAAAACCTTGATTTGAAAATATATCAATAACACTTCAAGATTTAAAATTTAACAACCAAAAACAAATTTCAAGCTCCACATACACTTTTTAATTTTCTAGAAAATCGAAAGAAAAACCCAGATTTGAAAACCCAAATGATTTGAAAACCATGATTTAAAACCCCAAAAACCAAATTCAAGCTCCACATACACATTACAATACCAGATTCGAAACTAAACAAACCCATTCATTCATTTTTTTGGGTTTTCACCCAAAAAAGAAGATTTGAAGAACTCCAAGAATATTTTCAAAATCTGGGTTTTTTCCATATGAAAGCGGAGAGAAGATGAGAGGGTGAACAAGTTTGGGGCGGAAGAGAAGGGAGTTGTGGTGAAGGGTGGTGGAGAGAAAATGCTTGGCTGCAATTTCAGAAGGTTGCAATTTCAAGAATGCTTGGCGGCGAACCTGAAGAGATACAAGGTCTTGGAGATGATGATGAATTGGTGATAATGGATAATTGGGTGATGGTGGTGGTGGGTGGTGATTTATGGAGGCGGAAAGCAAGGAGGATGACGGTACCTGAGACGGAGAGTGCAAATTTTTCACAAAAAATCTCAATGAGTTGCAGGATTTCAATTCATCAACATGAAGATAATCATTATTTTAGTTAAGTTTATAGTTATTTTTAGTTTTTTATAGCCTTTATTTTTGCATTTTTATGAGATTATTTGACCTATTTGTTAAGTTCACTGTTATTTTTTGTTAAGTACACAGTTGTTTTAGTCCTTTATGGGCTCTATTTTTGCAATTTTATGAGATTATTTGACATATTTGTTATGTTCAAAGTTGTTTTTACTTAAGTTTACAGTTGTTTTTAGTCTTTTAGGGCCTCTATTTTTGCAATTTTATAAATTTGACATATTTGTAAAGTTCACATTTATTTTTAGCTAAATTTACAGTTGTTTTTAGTCTTTTATTACCTCAATTTTTGAATTTTATGAGAATATTTGACATATTTGTTAAGTTCGCAGTTGTTTTTGGGGCAAAAGGGAGTAATACTTTTCACACAATTGTAATTTGATAAAAAAATGCCCCTTTAAGGAGTCCAATTCAAGAATTAGCTTCTAAGGGGGTAATTAGATTCAGACATCATTATTTTACAAAAAAAAAAAAAAACTGAAATACACTTAAGATTCCATTCTTTGTTTCCCTGAATGCTGGATAGGGAAGATTAACAAGGACGGAATCATATTAATAAGCTTTTAAAATGTGGTAGTGAAAGAAACGTATTGAAGATATCATTTTTGTGTATATTTTTTCTCTTACCCTGCCAAGTCGTAATATAGTTACCTATGTAGAAACGATATAATGCCATTAGAATCTCCTGCCCAAACAACATCAGATTAACCAGAGCTAGTTCAAGGTGGAGCTGAATTTTGAAAAGTGAACTCGGAGAGTTAATTTGCTTAATTACACATAAAAGCACAGCTTGGTGGCGGGCGGTGGGGAAGCATGTTACTACTAACTCACCAACCCAACATTGAGTTGATAGCAATAGTGCAATTGACTGTATTCGCAGTAGATTATGAAAACACAAATGGCAGGGAAAGGGAAAGAGAAAGGGTCGTTGGAGGGGAAGGGGAAGGTTCGCCGGAAGGGGTGGTAGAGAGAGAAAGTGAGAGAAGAGAGAGAGGGGATAGTTTTATATTTTAGGGTAAGGGATAGTGATACAAACGAAAGGTTATATGATAATTATTGAGAAAAGACTGAACGGAAAAGACGATACAAGACGGGATTGAACCCTAATAATTGCTCACAGCAATATTTTCTCATAAATCAATATCAAAGTCTGCCCTCAAAATATAACCCTAACCTTGTTTAAATACTAATCTAAGAATGTTCTAGAATTATAAAATAAAATACTAAATGAATAAAACATAACCCATACACCTGTATAATGCCCTAACCCAGAAACAGTAAGCCCAAGCCCGTTTCTGATGTAGCCTCGTTTCTGATGTAGCCGCAACCTGTTTCTGATGTAGCCTCGACTGATGCCCAGGCGCCCGCCTGGCTCCACATGAGGCGCCCGCCTCAGCTCCAGATTGCCCTCCTCTGTTTCGTTGTTGCTGCTCAATTGCTGTTGTCTTCTGTCCCCTGGCATACTGCATCATCCTCCCCTCCTTAGAAAAGACTCGTCCTCGAGTCAATATCTTCGATATGAATACCACGATACCCCGAAAAATCTGAACTCCATCCGCAAAAGGAATTTGATGCCCTTGATGAACTTGAAACTTCGTTGCTCTTGTGATATTATCCATCCAATCAGCCCAACGCGTTGACACAAAGAACTCAATAATTAATTTCTGAATGATGTTTCGAGCAAAAGAACGGGGAACATACGTGTCAAACGGATCTTCATAAGGAGAAAAAAACATGGTTTCAAAATTCCACACCAAATCAACATGTGGACCTTCAGAAGCAATATGTGCCACGTCAAGTACGTGTGATCCCAAGTCGCAGCTCGGTCTGTCCAGGTCGCAGCTCGGAACTCCCAGGTTGCATCTCGATCCTCCCAGGTTGCAGACTGCCTTGGGTATTCCTTCCAAGCCGACTTCCGTCCTCCCAGGTCGCAGCCGCCTTGGGTGTTCCGCCTTGTCAATTACGTGTGTTGTCACAACATGACAAATCTCGCAATCACACTTATCAAACACCGGTGGTATAGACCAATCAACAAACTTTTCAGGCATTATCTTACCTTCTAAATCTGGAATCTCGGTCTTCATGTCGCCGATAACCCTAGAAGGATATGTCCACTTCCTGTCACCAAGTTCGTGATCCCTAGCGGAGGGATTGGTCACCGCTACACCTCTTCATCTGATGATATGTCTGAATCCGAGTCCTCCAACCGCGCTAGATGTCATTGGATTCGTCGACCCTCCACCCGTTCAAAGTATCGTTGGAGTTCTCGAATCTCGGAACGCAACAAACGAAGTAGGAGATCTTGAATCTTTCTTCGCACCTCGTCCTTCTCGATTTCATATAGTTCACGTTTGTGATGGGGATCATATTCCTGGGAATCCGCATCATGAACCCTACTACGAACACCATGAATACCACGACCATGCCTTCGTTCAGCCATCAATTCAACCAGGAAACTGATACCAAATGATACAAACGGATGGTTATATGATAATTATTTAGAAAAAAACTGAACGGAAAAGACGATACAAGACGGGATTGAACCCTAATAATTGCTCACAACAATATTTTCTCATAAATCAATATCAAAGTCTGCCCTCAAAACATAGCCTATGAGGAATAGCCGAACGGAATAACAACCAAGATTCGGAAGAAAAGCTTCAACTTTTTCTATAAAATTTCAATCATCAAAAACTGAGTTTAATCTCTCAAAAACAAAGTATTAATACTCCCATCAAACCCTAAAACGACATAAGAAAGAAAGATCAAAATAACCCCGCTTAAAGTTGCAAAAACATCAGCAAAAACTGCTAAGGAAACAACCAAAATGTAATTAAGGAAAACAGGTCGTCGTGAGGTGCCCGCCCCGCCAAGGATGAAGCGCCCACCTCAAGCACAGAGTGTTCATGGTCTGGCCAAAGTACCTTGAGGCATCCGCATGGAAAGATGTGAGGCGTCCGCCTCAAACCCCGTAGCATGGCTCCCTTGTTCTGCACCCGGGGCACCCGCCTGATGAAGAATGAAGCGCCCGCCTGGCTTGGATTCCTTTGTGTTGTTGTCGTTGCCTGCTGCCTTGCATGCCCCTTTGCCCATACCTCTTTGTGCTGCCCTTACCATGCCTCCCGGGTTGTTGGAATAGCTTGTGGAACTATATAATCCTCCCCGTCTTGAGAAAAACTCGTCCATGAGATTCCATCATCGTCATTGTCTCCATGGTAAGCTGATAAATCCGCAACATTGAACGTGGCAAAGACGTTGTACTCACCGGGCAAGTAAATCTTGTACGCATTGTCATTAATCCGCTCCACTACCCGAAATGGACCATCAGCCCTTGGTTGTAACTTGCCAAAATGACCAGCTGGGAATCTCTCCTTTCGTAAGTGAACCCACACCAAATCTCCAACCTGAAACACAACCCGTTTGCGATGCTTGTCCACCCGCTGCTTGTACATACTGTTTTTCCGAATAATGCGCTTGTGAACCTTCTCATGAAGCTCTTTAATCTGAGTTGCACGTGCCTCTGCATCAGAATAGTATTGACTGGTAACCGGAAGAGGAATAAGGTCCAAGGGACTGACAGGGTTACGACCATAAACAACTTGGAAAGGGCTTTTGCCCGTAGTGCTGTTCTGAGAATTATTGTAAGCAAACTCGGCCTGTGCAAGTGTCAAGTCCCATTGGCGTGGATGGTCACCAACCAAACTGTGCAATAAATTACCCAAACTACGATTAGTCACCTTCGTCTGTCCATCAGTCTGCGGGTGATAAGAGCTACTGAACTGTAAGCGCAAACCCATCTTCCTCCACAACGTGCGCCAAAAATGGCTAACAAACTTGACATCCCTGTCAGAAGTAAGTGATTTGGAAATTCCATGCAACTTCACAATCTCCTTGAAATACAAGTCTGCCACTTGTGCTGCATCAAATGTTTTACTGCAGGGAACAAAATGGGACATTTTTGAAAAATGATCCACCACCACCATAATGGAATCCTTCTGTCGCTGTGTACGAGGCAAACCCAACTCAAAATCCAAGCTAATGTCCCCCATGGGGCAGTAGGAACCGGCAAAGGAGTATAAAGGCCTGCATTGGACTTGCGAGTCTTGGCTACATGACACACACGACATCGTTCCACAAAATGAGCAACATCATGCCCCAACTTTGGCCAAAAAAACTGCTCGCCTACAAGTGCCAATGTTTTATCTTTGCCAAAGTGTCCTGCAAGTCCCCCTTCATGACTCTCAGAGATGATTAGGTCCCACAATGAACAATAAGGGACACAAAGCTTGTTACCCTTGAAAAAGTAGCCATCATGGATCAAAAATTGCAAAAAATTACCTAGGGTACACTTATCCCATACATCCCCAAAATATGGGTCATCACGATACAAATCACGAAAAGTGTCAAACCCGCATACCTCAACCTGCAATGTAGCTAGTAAGGAATGTCGACGGCTCAAAGCATCGGCCACACGGTTCTGAACTCCCGCCTTATGCGTAATGATAAACGTAAAAATCTGAATGAACTCCACCCACTTGGCATGTCGCAAATTAAGCTTATGCTGTCCTTGAATGTATTTGAGTGCCTCATGATCAGAATACAACACAAATTCTCGGGGCAAGAGATAATGTTGCCAATGCTCCAAGGTGCGAACAATAGCATAGAATTCCTTATCATATGTCGAGTACTTCTTCTTAGCATCATTCAGCTTCTCACTAAAGAACGCAACAGGCTACTTATTCTGACTCAACACTCCACCGATACCAACATTGGATGCATCACAATGAACCTCAAAAACCTCCTCAAAATTTGGCAAAATAAGAACAGGTGCATGTGTCACCGCCCTTTTCAAAAGCTGAAAAGCATCCTCCACTGCCTTATTCCACACAATAAAAGGAAGCCAAACCATGAAATCGCCTAACATCGTGAACATTCGTCGGTGTAGGCCAGCTAGTAATAGCTTCCACCTTCGAATCATCCATATGAATACCCTCCTTGGTAACAACATACCCCAAGAAAGTCACTTGCTCAGTCAAAAAGTGACACTTCTTACGATTAGCATATAGTTTCTGCTCACGCAGAATATCAAAAACATGTCTCAAGTGTACCAAGTGTTATTCCACAGATTTACTATAAATCAAGATATCATCAATATAAACAACAACAAACGTACCAATGAAAGGTCTGAAAATCTGGTTCATGAGTCGCATGAACGTGCTAGGAGCATTAGAGAGCCCAAACGGCATCACCATCCACTCATACAAACCATCTCGAGTCTTGAAAGCCGTCTTCCACTCATCCCCCGGTCTGCCACGAATCTGGTGGTACCTACTCCGCAAATCAATCTTGGAAAACACCACCGCACCATGTAACTGGTCAAGCAAATCATCAATCCGAGGAATGGGAAACCTGTACTTGATGGTGATTTAATTGATCGCCCAACTATCCATACACATACGCAATGTTCCTTCAGCCTTAGGCACCACTAAAGCTGGAACCGCACATGGGCTCATACTTTCCCGAATGACACCCTTGTCAAGTAACTCCCTCACTTGTCTCTCCAACTCCTCATGTTCCTTGGGTCTTAATCGATACGCAGCCTTGTTCGGATTAGAGGCACCCGAAACAAGATCAATACAATGCTGAATATCTCACATGGGAGGAAGTCCCGGAGGAATCTCTTCAGGAGTAACATCACCGTAATCATCAAGCAATGACTGTACCTCTACGGGCGTGGAGATCCCTGACTCGTTCTCCTCAAGCATGACAAGAACATAAAACCCCTGCTCCACTGCGGTTGCTGAATCAAACTCTGCACGGCTAAGGAGTTGGTGAACAACAGTATTCATAGGTTTATCACTAGCAGTCTGCTCCTGTCTCGGGTCCGTAGGACATAAAGTAATAGAGACATCATTCATGCGGAAGGTGTACGTATTCTTGAACCCATCATGCTTAACCCTCTTGTCAAACAACCACGGCCTTCCCAACAAAATATGGCATGCATCCATTGGTACCACATTACACCACACCTCATCTCTATAACGATTGCCAATAGAAAACTGCACAAGGCACCGCTTATCCACATTGAGCTCATTGCCCTTGATCAACCAAGAC
Organism: Adenophora triphylla var. japonica; assembly: GCA_022495995.1. NCBI lineage: Eukaryota > Viridiplantae > Streptophyta > Magnoliopsida > Asterales > Campanulaceae > Adenophora > Adenophora triphylla. The sequence goes on along the minus strand of JAFEMH010005068.1, from coordinate 71,551 downwards.
AACTTATATGGCTGTGGGTGTAAAACCGTAGGCAAACTCAGTTTGTCCACCATTGTAGTAGAAACAACATTCTCACAACTGCCACCATCAATAATAACCTTGCAAACCTTACCCTTGGCAGTCCACTTTGTATTAAAGATATTGTGGCGAAGCCACTGATCATCATCTACTAATGTTGTGTTCAACACACGTCTAACCACCAAGGCCGGACCCTTATCTGCATAAACCACCTCGGACTCGACATCGGACACCTCGTCTTCTTCATCATAGACCGGTAACTCTTCCTCAAGTAAGGCAACAACGTTCCTGTTGGGACACTCGGCTTGAAGGTGACTAATACCCTGACATTTGAAGGAAGCACCGCGCAGTTTGCCTCCCTCTAGTATTAGGCTGGCTGTGTACAGTGAATTAGGCTACTGACTAGGCGTCTTAGGAGCAGTTGGAGGGACCCCTTTAGGTGTGCTAGAACTACCAACTGTAGACACCCCATTCTGAACCCATCGGATCACATTTATATCACTCTAAGTCTCGCTTTGAGTCAAGAAGTAGAAATCCACCATTTCGTCATGTTTCGTTAAGTTTTGACTAACTACCGTTAGTTTAGGACTAAACTGCATACGAGATAACGGGGAAAGGACAGAACTGTCCACAGACTAAAATATCTCGCGCGGGATGGCGTGTCTCGCGCGAGATATTGGTCATCTGCAGCATGCAGACGACAGTTTCCTCGTCGATTTCAACCTCTTTTCAGGATAAAACTTTATCCATCCGGCCAACCAATGATTTTGGAGTCTGGAACCTTCCTAGGAGTGTTTTATCTCTTCACCTCTACCTCTCCAACACCTATAAATACCTGGTGACTTCCAGTATTTTAGAGGTCCCCGATCCCCGATCGAAAACACATAACACACACATTTTGTGGGTTTCTCTCCCTGAAAGATTCCTACAAAATCACCCTAAATTACCTAAAGTTTTCTTATCAACCTTGTTGATTAACAAACATCAAAGCCCGAATCAAGGATTGAGGCGAAGTTCTGTCATCATCAAGGTTCGACTCTAAACTTGAGTCGAAACTCTGTCCGAATCTCTTCTCAATAAGGTAATCATCCTTTAACTTCCGTTTCTCTTCTCAATCCCTCTATTGATTTTAGAGTAGTGTAATCCCATCAAAAGGATTAGCCTAGAGTCCCTTCAATTCATGAAGGTGATCTCGAAGCATACAATCCGACATTCCTAATTAATAAATTAATTAGGGTTTATTTATTTCTTTTATTGTTCATTGAATTGATTAGATTAGTAACACCCAGTTAGCAAGACCAATCTTAGGATTGGGTGGAATTGATGCTCCTTGACCTACCCATTCCATAACTTAACCATCGAACCCTTGAATCTCTTGAAAATATCAAAAATGTTTTTCTTATTGTTTTCCACCAATAAATGATAAGTGGCGACTCCGAGATGTTAAAAATTCACGCATCGCTACAGTGGCGACTCCGTTGGAGACATAAAATTAAGAGGCTTAAACTTGCGTCAAAAATCAAAGAGAGGTTTTCAAAAAAAAAATAAATAAAAATTCGTTTTTTCTGCTTCAGATCAGGCATATCTCGCACGAGATATCCTATCTCGCGCGAGATATCGCCTCGGCAATCTGTTGTTTTCTGGTTTTTCCTGTTTATCTCGAGGTCCAAGACGAGATTCGAACACGCAAGGGGGATCCCAGAATTCACTATCTGCAGAGTTCCCTCATCTTAAGGCCTCCCTTAAGATATCGAACTCGAATTCGTATTTTAGTTAAATAATTGATTATTTATAAAACTGCGTGTGATTGGGTTTTATTTTATTAAAGTCCAGTCCACTGGGGATTCGGGAGTTGTAATTTAATTTATTCATCTCTCTCTCTTTCATTACTTGGAACTACGACGGCCTGAGTCTTCCGAATTTAGGAGAAACGTAGGCAACCATTTGGTGCGGCCACTATTTGTTTTCTTTTTATTTAAAAAAAAAAATCTCTATTTTTGTCTATCACCTAGATTGACTATCACACACGCACACTCATGATATATCAGTCATTGCACTGCATACCCTCTATAAACCCAGGACCCACACTAAGGACGGATGACGGTAACCACCTAGTCGCCGGTCTCTCCGAAGTTGGATCATCCCATTCCGCGTATTCAATCCACCTAGATTGTCATATCGCGGGGAGCCTAGCCTTCCAGCCCTGCATCGCCACATTTTCATGTAGATTATCTTTTTAGGAACACTCCGTGATCGGTCGGTTTGACTTGGTAATCTTTTCTTGTTTTTGACCAAAATAAAGCCATGTAAAATTGACAATAAAGAAGGACTCGGAAAAGTCCCTCGAAAAAGTTCCTTCGAAAAAAGTCCCTTCGGAATGACCCTTTCGGAAGTCCCTTTGAAAAAAATATATATACATCCTTCAAAAAACAATCTTACATGACTTTGTTTTACAAAAATCGGATTGATTGCTTAGTCGTTAGGTTCTGATAAAGACCTTAGAAACCCCTCAAAACGGATTCTCCGTTCCGACCAAAAATTAGGATTAATAAAAATCGACTTTCCATGTGATTGTCTCGTGCGGGACTACATGTATCGCGCGAGATAATGCCTCTATTTGCTGTAACTGAGCCTGAACCGTTTAAGCCTGCTTCCGACTCGTTGGGGCTAGATGTGATCCTGACGTCATCTCTGCATCTCTTTTGTCAGTTTTCCGAAGCTACTCAACTTCAAGACTCCCAACACAATGTCCGGCATCGACGATATTCCGGGTAATGAAACCTTGTTCGAAAACAACCACAAACTTCTAGAAGAAGCCAATGATCGCCTAGAAGTGCAAGCTACCCAAATCCACACTCTTGTGGAAGAAATCCAAGAGCTTAGGGCAGCACTAGCCAACAAAGAAAAGAAGAAGAAAAATGATTCTTCCTCTGAAGAAGAGGAATCATACACCAAAAAGGCCAAGGGTCGCGGTCAAAGAAAAAGTAAGAAAAAGAAGTACGAGTCTAGCTCGTCATCTTCCTCCTCCGACAACGAAAGCTACACATCCAAGAAAGAAAGCAAAGGGGAAAGCAAGAACGAACCCCTCACCATGGCCATGTTAGAAAAGAAGCTTGCATCCCTCGATGTGAGTAAGGGAGCCTCGCTCTCTATTGATTATGACACCCTTCGTCAATCCATGTCCAAGCTTCCTAGAAAGTACAAAACACCTGACATTGCAAAATTCAATGGCACCACCTGTCCCAAATCACATTTGGAGACCTACTCTTGGGCCTGCTACCTATGGGTGTTGATGACAACCTGTTAGCTCAATGCTTTCCACAAACCCTCGATGGTGCTGCTAGGGATTGGTACATGACTCTTCCACTCTCTACAAGACTCGATTGGCCACTCGCTAGTTGTACTTTCCAAAAGCAATATGAGGACAACTCCACTTACCGCACCACTAGAAGAGATCTCGAACAAACTAAGCAGCTTCTGAATGAATCCTTCACAGATTTTGTCAAAAGGTGGAGGACCAAACTGACTGAAATCGTTGATAGGCCCAGCCTAGACGAACAAATCCACATCCTCATACAATGTCTTAGGGAGGAATACCAAGACAATCTGGCCGGCAACTATTTTCCTAGCTTCGCCGAACTTCACAAGTCGGGTATGCGGTTAGATGACCTCATCAAACAGAAAAGGGAATCCAAGAAAGAAAGTGGATTACGTTACAACAAGAGCTCCTCTTCCTCTTCCAACCCCAAGGACACTTCTGTTAATGCTATTGTCTTAAATCATCCCGTAAATGGTAAGTACTCTGCGGTACCTCCATCACAAAAGAAGAAAAAGGATAGACATTATGACAAGCTTGAAGGTATCACTCAAGAAGAACTCTTCGAGGTACTCATCAAGAACGGAAAAATCAAGCCAAGAAAAGGTGGACCTCCAAAGAAAGATCTCCCTGCCAATCATGCTCATCATCTCTTTTGCAAGTACCACAACTTCACCGGTCACGACACCAACTCATGTTTCCACTTGAAAGACGTCATCCAAGATTTTTTTGATGATAAAGAGATAGGGTTACCTAATGTTGTTACTAATCCTTTACCAAACAATGAAGTCAATCTGATAGAAATAGAAAGTAGCTTCGAGGATCCTACTCATCTAGCCACAACTGTGGACGAGAGCCCTCTTGAATTTAATAAATCTTCTTTCTGTTATATGATGTCTTGGGATGAAATTTTAGAACAAAAGGAAAAAGGGTCTAAAACAGTCAATCTCCTCACACGATCCGGTCGTGTGATCATCAACAAAGATCCAAGGGATGAAAACCCTCCTAAACAAACAAAATCTTCATCATCAAGCGAACCAGAAGACCCTCTCTTAACTCAGTTAAAGAAGACACAAGCAAACATCTCAGTTTGGGATCTCATAGGAGCATCTCACAAGCACTGTGAGATGTTGAAGAAGGCATTGGCTCAAATGACCATTTCCTCGGAAGCAACACCCGAAGAGCTCACTCAAATGATCGGTCAAGTACAATTTGACAACGTCATCACTTTCACCGACTTGGACCTCCCATCCTATGGGAACAATCACCATGAGGCCCTTTACATAACTGCTAAGGTGAATGGATACCGAATGCCATGCATTTTGGTCGACAATGGTTCTGCAATCAATGTCCTTCCAAAGAAAGCCTTATCATCATTAGGCCTCACCCACAAAGACCTTAAGCCATCTCGGGCATACCGTAAGGGGGTACGATTGTATCGCTAGAACCGCTTTGGGGTCAGTTGTGATACCTGTAGAAATGGGGCAAGTCACAATGAGCATCGAATTTCAAGTCATCGACATCCCGACATCCTTCAACTTGCTGCTTGGCCGCCCTTGGTTACATGACATAGGGGGTGTACCCTCCTCCCTACACCAATGTATCAAGTTCAGACACAACGATATGATAGTCACCATACACGGAGAGATGATTACTGCTAGCCCTATTCTCGAGGTACAACATAGCACTTCTGATTTCCTGTTCAGTGGCTTTGAAATCGAGAAATAAAGCACTGTGAACGTCATAGAAACTTGCAACGAAAATGATTACTCCAAGGCACTTCGGTTTTCTGGAAACCTTCCTGTCTGGAAAATGATGCAAACAAAAGGATACTTCCCTGGCTTGGGGCTTGGAAAACACTTGCAAGGGATAACGGAACCACCACCGGTTCCCCCACCACACACAAAGCATGGCCTAGGCTACATCATTTCCATCCACGATGGAGATGATGAAGAAGAGTGGGACTTCACTCAAATCAAGTGGGAAGGAACCGCATACAAAGGCCACAATAACCCAAAGGTCAAAAATTGCAACCTCGAGCCATATCGAAAGACACTCAATGGCTACTTCGTCAGGGAAGGGGAAAGCATTCCCTACTTTATCTTTTCAGAACCATGGACTGATGATAAAGGAAAGCGCCAACCGGGCTTTGAAATCTTCAGCGACTGCGATGCTTCACCAGATGAAACAGAACTCATCCCACTAATCCCTAAAGATTTGTGGGGCACGAAGGCAGAAATGACAAGCGAATGGGACTTTGTGTTGGGAGAAGACATGCTGCGACAGTTTGAAGACCTGTGCCGGTTAGAAGATAGCAAGATCCATGCAATCTCCAAGGGGGATGCTCCAACTATTGATTACACAAGGTTAATACAGAAATGTGATGAGCCAATTCTAAATTGGCACGTCACCGGAGGACCAATTGTTGATGAAGACTTCATGATCAAAGAGCTTGGTTGCACTCCCCATCCCCGCAGGAAGATAGGCCCTGTAACTTTCACATTAGAATCAGGCTCCACCTCTGATGATCTCACTCAAGAGGAAATCTAGGCGGTGGCCGAACGTGTATTCCCTTACTTCCTTAATGAAAACTTTGATCTTTCCGAGTACCCTGAGATTGCTAACATCGTGAATGATGAATTAACTAATAATAATCAATATAACGAACACGTTAATAATGAATCATAAGATGAGATAGATCAAGAAAAAGAACAAATTTTAAAAGAATTAGCTAAGCAAGTAGGTCGTTGTGGAAAGAATGGCCCTGTTGACGATGGGAAAATGCAAACGGTTAATCTCGGGACAACAGAAGACCCCAGAGAAACAAAGATCGGTAGCTTCTTCAAGGGGGAAGAGAGAGAAACCTTAACTCAGCTCCTCAGAGAATATTTCGACGTCTTCTCTTGGTCCTACAAAGATATGCCTGGGTTGAATCAGTCAATTGTAGAGCACAAGATACCGCTGCTACCCAATACCAAGCCAGTCAAACAGAAACTACGCAGAATCAAGCTGGAATGGTCAATGCAAGTAAAAGAAGAAATCATGAAACTCTTGAACGTGAGGTTTATCAAAGTGATCGAGTATCCGGAATGGCTAGCAAACACGGTACAAGTAGCCAAGTCGAACGGGAAAATACGAGTCTGTGTCGATTTCAGAGACTTGAACAAGGCATCCCCTAAAGATGACTTCCCGCTACCAAACATAGACATGTTGGTCGACGCCACGGCAGCATACGAAGTCCGTTCATTCGTCGACGGCTTCGCAGGGTATAACCAAATTCTCATGGCAGAGGAGGATCAGCACAAAACAAGGTTTACCACACCTTGGGGAACGTTCTGTTACACGGTCATGCCGTTTGGTCTCAAGAACGCTGGGGCTACTTACCAAAGGGCAGTCACGACACTATTCCATGACATGATCCACAAGGAAATAGAGGTATACATAGACGACATGATTGTCCACTCAAAGGGGACAGATGGTCAGCACTTCAGAGATCTCAGAAAATTCTTCAATCGTCTGAGACAACACAAGATGAGGCTCAACCCCGCCAAATGCTCATTCGGAGTGGTCAAAGGGAAAGTCTTAGGGTACATGGTCACCGAACGTGGCATAGAAGCAGACCCCGCCAAGATAAAAGCCATCATAGACATGCCTCCACCTAGAACGCAGAAAGAAGTAAAGGGATTCATGGGCAGACTCCAATATATCAGTCGATTCATCAATCAACTGACTACAATGTGCGATCCTATCTTCAAGCTACTTAAGAAAAACACACCTCAAGAGTGGACCGAAGAATGTCAAGAAGCATTCGAGGAAGTTAAGCATTACTTAACTTCCCCGCCCATCCTGGTTCCACCACACAAGGAAAAGCCCTTAAAGCTATACCTCACGGTCATTGACAACGCGCTAGGGGCTATGCTCGCTCAAGAATAGCCTGCTTCACACACAGAGAATGCCATCTACTTTGTCAGCCGCAGATTCCAAGGTAGCGAAATCAACTACTCTCCACTCGACAAATCTTGCGCTGCTCTTGTTTGGGTATCACAAAGGCTAAAGCACTATATGGAGGCCTTCCCGGTTCGTCTCATTGCAAGAATAGATCCGTTGAAATACATCCTAGACAAATCAAATTTGTCTTCGAGATTGGCCAAATGGTACTTCATGCTCGCGGGATATGGTATCACTTACGTCACTCAGAAATCCGTCAGGGGGAGTGCATTCGCAGATCAGTTGGCTGAATTTCCTTGTGACGAAGGGAAGGGGGAAGACCCGCGATTTCCTGATGAGGACATCATGAGCATAGAAGACAAAAATAAGTGGCAATTATTTTTCGATGGCGCAGCCAACAAGAGAGGGTTCGGCATCGAAATATTGTTGGTAGACCCTGACGACATCTATACTCCACTAGCAATACGTCTTGATTTTGACGCCACCAACAACACCGCAGAATATGAGGCTTGTATAGCGGGGCTTGAGGCTGCCATAGAACGCAACATGACCAAACTCGAGGTATTTGGGGACTCTCAGGTAATCATCAATCAGACACTAAAGAAGTGGAGGATCCAAGATCCAACCCTTCAAAGATACAGTGCCCACCTCCAAGAGTTGGCGCAACAATTTCAGGATGTCTCGTTCCACTATCTTCCTAGAGACAAAAATCGGTTCGCAGATGCATTAGCCACACTCGCCTCCTTGGTCGAAATCCCTAAAGGAAAAGCAGTCAAGCCCTTCAAAATAACACGACGTTCAACTCCCGCCTACTGCGCCGTTATAGATCTCCATGACTGCAAAGACAAATGGTTATCCGAATGTGCCATTGTTGAGAACTCCGAAGAGAAACCATGGTACCATGATATTTGGCATTTCATCCTAGATGGAACCATCCCACCTGAGACAGATCCGAAGACTCAGATCGCCCTTAAGAGGTTTGCCGGTAATTACTCCATCATAGCCGGCCGCCTATTCAAGAAGCATTCCCAAGGAAACCTCCTTTGCGCCACCGAGGAAGAGGCCCGAGAAATAATGGACCATGTTCATCAAGGCATATGTGGAACCCACATGAGCGGAAACATGCTCGCCAAAAAGATCATCAGACAAGGGTACTTTGGCTAACCGTGGAAGCCGACTGTACCAGAATGGTCAAGAAATGCCATAAGTGTCAGATACACGCCAATCTTTAGCACGCACCGCCTTCCTTGCTATACCCTATGACTTCTCCTTGGCCATTCTCGACATGGGGGATTGGGAAGGTCACACCCACCGGAGCCAATGGGCACTGCTTCGTCCTAGTAGCCATCGACTATTTCACTAAATGGGTCGAGGCCGCCTCTTACAAGGTTTTGAATGCCAGAAAGGTTGCAGAATTCATCAAACACAACATCATCTGCCGATACGGGGTCCCGCAAGAGATGATATCCAATAATGGCTCGCACTTCGAGAAGGAAACCGATCACCTCCTAACCGAGTATAAAATCACAAGACACAAGTCATCTCCTTACAGGCCTCAGACGAATGGAGCAGTTGAAGCCGCAAACAAGACAATCGAAACCATCATTAGAAAGATGGCAGTCACCGGGAAAGACTGGCCCGACAAGTTACCCTTCGCACTGTGGGGATACCGCACTTCAGTCCGAACAGCTACAGGAGAGACCCCCTATGCCCTCACCTTCGGAATGGAGGCTGTCTTGCTAATAGAATTGGAAATACCATCACTGAGGGTTCTCCTAGAAAACCAAGTGAATGAAGTCAACTGGTTAGAAAGCCGATACGAAGAGTTAGCCTTGCTAGACGAAAGGAGACTGAAAGCAGCCGAGCACATCCAAGCTTACCAAAGAAGAATGGCAAGAGCTTTCAACAAAAAGGTCAAGACAAGGAACATCAGAGTGGGCGACCTGGTTCTCCGTGAGCATCGTCCTGGACCTTTCAACCCACTAGGCAAGTGGGGACCAAGATGGATATGGACAAGCTCAAGAAATACTTCGCGTGACTTAGCCTCTTAAAAAGAAAATCGCTCGCTAGGTTGAAAATCCCGAAAGGGACGGCCTAAGCAAAAATTAGAGCTTGCACGAGAAAAGAAGCCCGCTAGGTTGAAAACCCGAAAGGGCAGTCTAGCCAAAAGAAAGGGTGTGCACAAAAAAAAAAAAGGGGGGGGGCCTTGTCTAGCGCGAGATTACCCCTCCGCCTGAAACCGTATTTTGTCCTTTTTTCTCTCAAAAATGAACTACGTTAGACCTGAGCCTCTTATTTAATTGCTGTAAAAGAGGAATGTAGGCAGCCTTCGGGTTCGGTCTAATCAAATAAATAAATTTAATTTTGTCCTTTTATTAATCGAATGCATTTTAGTAATGACAAAAGGGAAATCCTAACCACAACGACTAATTTGCTAAGTTAACTATCTTGATAAAAAATACTAATAAAATAAAACTATTGATCTATCAAAGCAATCTCTTGGTACTTCTTAAGATCTAGCCTTTCATTGACTTGGTAGGCCGACAGACATGATCACCACCGTCTTCGCGATCCTTCTTGCGCTTCGGACCCTTCGAAGCAGAACATCCCTCGAGACGAGTAAAGACGGACTCCGAAAGCCTCTTGAAGACATTGGGCCTATCTAAAGCTTGCGTCTTTCCAGGCATCCCTTTGCCTCGCCTCTCGTACCAATCCCCATCAAGAAAATCTTGGGTTGGATCAGTCCGTACATCAGCAGGGTCAGACTGAGCCTCGCTCCTTCGCAAATTACTGCTAGCTACGAAAGAATCCCCTAACAGTGGAAGCTGCAGATCATCAATCTTCTCCACACTAGGGTGGCCAGTATGAAGAAACCAATCCAAATACTTGTTAGATAAGAAGACGCTTGCATCAAAGGTCCGAAGGTTTGACCAGCGATCCCGACTAGTTCCTTCACCCCATGCTTGAGCTAGCGCCTGTGCAAACTCTACACTAATATAAGACACATCACGAAAGGCCCCTTCGAAAAGATAAGTGTCCTGCTGCTGACCAAACTGACGGAGCACCCGCTTGGGAAAATAAAAGGAGGAATCTCGCAAACCCGGAAGAACAACCCTGTCAAAACCCTTGGTATTGGCAACATGCTTGTTCAATCTCCAATAAGGTGGACATTAAAGGATATCAGCAGTTACAGTCTTCGCAATCAACTCAACCCACTCATCCACCGAGAGATCCTTGATCAGTAACTTTCGCATATGATATGTGAACGGGGAATATTCCAACGGGGACCTACCAACTTGAGATGCTCCCTAAGCTAAATAGTTAACAAAAGAGGACTCCCTTGAGTCATGGCACCGGTCCTATGCAACTTATCAAGACCATGCAGGGTTTCACCCAAAATTAGCGGAATAATGTTCCTAGAACGTTTCCTAGCCTGCAGAACAATTTCCACCAATTGGGAGTCAACCAAGCCATCCCTGCATGTAAACAAAACATCTCCGAAAAGAGAGAGGGCCAGAAAATTCCGTTTGTAGACATGAAAGGCGTCATCATCTGAATCTCCGCTGAATCATTCAGGAAAAGAAGAACAGTCTACCCACCTGCGGTGAACCAACTCATAGCAAGTATCAAGGGGAATCCCTAGCAATTCATTCAAGGCCTCTGAATGATTCATATTGTATTTAGGAACAACAATCTCATCAGTCAAAGGCATATCCAAGATGATGGCAAATTCCTCCACAGTAGGCACCATCTCATTAAGAGAAAAATTAAAGAGATGGACAGAGGGATCCCAAAATTGAGCAACACCCTACAAAAGATTCCAATCCGGTTGGAGGTTCTTCAAGGTGAAAAGGATTTTGAATCCGAATTCTTCTATGAACTTATTGCGAGATCAGTTGCGAAACGACCTCACAAAATCTCTTGATGATTGCTTGAAGGATTCAACCACTTCAGAAGACAAAGAAAAATCATCAACAATTATGGACGTTGGGGCGATCTCCTTGGAAGCCATGGATCACAGGGTTGGAAAAGAAGACAAGAACTTCACCCTAATAGAATATCTCTAGAGTTTGAAAGGCTAGGATGAGTTATCTGGCCGGACTACAGGGTGTTTTTATAGGGAAAACTGACAAAATTCTATTCGAAGAAGGAAGACGATTTTGCCTGGGTAGCGTGTCTCGCGCGAGATGCCTTGTCCTGCGCGATACATCGCCACGGCAAAACAGCAACAGTTCTGCACCAATAACGATCTAGCCCCGACTTGACGAAGCAAGTCTCGAAAAACCTGCGCATACAGTTCCTAACATGCAGTGCAACACCAAATTTAAGCTCAAAATTGTGGCCTACACGGCAATTCCATTTCCAATCACGGAAAGTCGAGAAAGTTAAAAAACTAACTAATTAAACCTAGGATTAGGAATTAAGAAAACCATGTTTTTTGTGCTACCTACTTGCTAACAGGTACCGAAAAGAAAGAAAATTGTCTGGGCCCACACGGCCAATATGTACAAGTCATCAGAAAAAACAAATAGGGAGAAAAGGGGGGTCAAGCCATCAGATCACCCGAGCCGCCGGCACCTCCTCCTTCACCACCATAGGGGCTACCATCCCTCCTCGACCTCTTGGCTCCACAAGTCGGAGTCACCGCAGAGGCCACCAACGAAGCCGCCAAAGAAGCCTTCTGGAATAGCCTCTCAGACAGGTCCGACACCAAGTCCATCAGTCCCGCCATCTTGGTCGCTCCACGACTGTAATCGGCCGCGGACATAGTGACCTGACAACAAAAGAAAAGAAATGATCAGATGAAGTAGGACATATACACTTATATGGACGAATACGGGAGATAATATGAACAGAAACATATTGAGGAGACATCAATCGGAAGGCGGTAACCCTCGGGAATATGATCCGGAGTCAGGATGTGGCCCATCATCGGCATACTCCCCATCATGTACGTGTAGCTCAGAGGGCCGAAATCTGGCACGAAGGGCATAGAACCAGCAGACTGGGAAGAAGTGCTAGGGCTGACAAAACTGAGGCAGAGGCAGAGCCACGAGCAAGCGATCGCCTAGCACCCACCGGCAGAGGACCCATCAGTCGAGGCAGGAACTCCGCATAGGAGGCTCCTCGGACAACACAAGTCGTAGCCGCACAACCCAGCATGAGATCGGCATAATCATCATCAGGAATATAGTGGGTGGGGTACATCGCCCTCGGCGGATCCGCTGGCACCCTATATGTCAGTCTACCCCGGCCATGCTGTGGGAAGACTCGCTCGCCAAGATACATAGTATCCCCCTCCAGAGATGCCAGCATCCTCTGCATCGCAGTGGCATCCCAAGCACGGTGGACCTCCCGCTCTAACAGGGTCCAGGGATAAAGGCCCAGCCGCTTATACTCAAAGGTGTCCAGCATGGCCCGCGCCTCTGCGACCGACAGGGTCCACTCCTGATTCTCCTCCTCGTCAACACTCCGATTGGGGTGGCTCCACCTCCTGATATCTGGGAACAGAGGGTTCGGACTGTCCAGCTCAAACTTGTACAGCCCAAAGACAACGTAACCCTATATCTGTAAAAGAAAACAGAACAGATTCAGCATGAAATACAGACAAAGTATACAAAGGAGAGAAATAGAATCAAGAGCATACCTCCCAAGCATAAGAATACCCCGACAGGGTATCCTTGGTGTGCCTACACGCCTCGTCCATGGCGTGATAACAGAAGGCCAGCCCCGCCGAACCCCAGTCATAGGTCCTAACCTCATCCAAATTCACCAACAAACCCAAAAGAGAAAGACGGGCCATAGAACAGTGGTTCGCAAAGATAGTCTCCGAAAGAATGTACCAGAGGGCACCTCGCACCAACCGATCGGTGTCCGCATTCGGCTTCTCCGCATAAGTCTCAATCTGACCACGGAGAGGGGATAACTCAGTAGCAAATCCCTTAACCTTGGTAGGGGCGAAACCGATCAACTGTCTCCACACATTAGGGCCCGCAGGCTTATAACCCGCAGTCTTCGGAAGGGGCTCGCCGGTGAACTCTAGCCCCGTGATAGCAAGGAAGTCCGTCGGAGTCATAGTGGCTTTCCCGAAGCGCAAATGCACGGTGTGGGTAGTATCCCACCACCTCTCCCTGATCGCCTGAAGAACTTGGGGAGTCCGTCTCATCCCCTGAAGGTTATCAACAAAGGTCAAAAGCCCCGTTTGGGCCATCCTAGCTCGAACCCCATTGAGGTCCTTGATCTTGTCCCACAAAGCTCTAGCCAGTTTTGGGCTCCCACGGCAATTTTTCGTTGGTATGAATGACTGCAAAACAAAGAAAGAGCAAAAGGGAAATATTAGAAATCATTCCATGGCAGAAACTCAAAGGAATAGAAGAAAATTTTCATTGAGGCATTTCATTGAACACTTGGCGTGCGCACAAGAAAAGCTTGCCCAAAGATGCAATTGATGACCCGAATCAACCCCTCCTACAATCCATGATATGTAGGGGACCCATACGTACACAATGCAACAACAAACATCCAACAAATTTAACAAAAAAGCGAAGCATGAAAGGTAGAATCAAGTTCTAAGGCAAGAAGCAAAGAAACTGCCATTGATGGAATTTGAAATCAAAAAAGCATGGGTTCAAATTCAATGCAATACAAGAAACAAGAATTGAGAGAAAAGCTCTTACCAAACCTTCTCGAACAGCGGTGGAGATATGCGTGTCCCTATCAAAGGTGAGGTCATCGCGAGGATAATCTTTCTCGAGCAAATAACTCCCCAAAATGAATTCTTTCTCTCTTGAGCCATTGATTGTGGAGGGGGGAAGGATTGAGAGGTGTTTGGAGGGAGGAATCAACAAACAACTCACAAAAATTTGCAGAGAAAATCACCTTGGCTCGAGCTAGGGAGGGAATTTGAAAAGAGATGATTCAAATTAAAACATCAACTGTTGTTATATATTGCCCCGACAGTGGATATCCCGCACGGTATATCTTATCTCGCGCGAGATATGCCTTCTGGAATTTGACAAAATTGTCCTCGACAATAAGCGTCTATGCAACGTCAAAATTCAAAATTTTGACACGTTTTCCCTTGGAAATGATACACTAGCAAGGAAACGTGGAAAAATCGACACCGCAAGTCACGGAACGAGCCAAACGTGACACCCGCACGATCGCCCGGTACGACACCAGTCGCCCGAAAACCAATTGATCCAAAAACCAACTCAGTCTACATGATTCAGAGCCCAGAAAGGTGAATCATCAAAGGAAAAGCCCAGTCCAACGCCAAGACAGGTGGATCGTCAAATCAAAAGCCCGGTCCAACGCTAAGACAGGTGGATCATCAAATCAAAAGCCCGGTCCAACGCCCAGACAGGTGGACCGTCATCACAAAAGCCCAATCCAACGCCATGGACAGGTGGATCGTCATCACAAAAGCCCGATCCAATGCCCCGACAGGTGGATCGTCATCTCAAAAGCCCGATTCAATGCCCAAACAGGTGAATCGTCATCCTCAACAACAAAAAGCCCGATTCGGAGCCCAAACAGGCGAATCGTCACAAAAACCGGAAGGACTCAAAGGACTGGACAGGTGAGCCTTTATTTTATAATACATTTCCTCGCAGGTTCGGAGCCCAGACAGGCGAATCTTCAGACGGGCAGGTATATTCAGAATTGGGTCTTGATTTGATTCCTCAGTACGAATTTACCTTTTCAAAACAAAATCCCCTCGATTTTCAAAATGATTTTCAAAATACCTAAAGCAGCCTTTTTCGTGTTTTGGAGTCGAACTACGTTATGGTCTGATTCTCCGATAGAGATACATAGGAAGCCGTGCGACCCGACCATCCCGATGTTCAGAATGATGTCTTTTCTATCATCGACATGACTTCTTCCATAAGACTTGTCGATGAGGGGATCTGTAGACACCCCATTCTGAACTCATCGGATCACATTTATACCACTCTAAGTCTCGCTTTGAGTCAAGAAGTAGAAATCCACCATTTCGTCATGTTTCGTTAAGTTTTGACTAACCACCGTTAGTTTTGGACTAAAATGCATACGAGATAACAGGGAAAGGACAGAACTGTCCACAGACTATAATATCTCGCGCAGAATGGCGTGTCTCGCACGAGATATTGGTCATCTGCAGCATGCAGACGACAGTTTTCTCATCGATTTCAACCTCTTTTCGGGATAAAACTTTATCCATCCGGCCAACAAATGATTTTGGAGTCTGGAACCTTCCTAGGAGTGTTTTATCTCTCCACCTCTACCTCTCCAACACCTATAAATACCTGGTGACTTTCAGTATTTCAGAGGTCCCCGATCCCCGATCGAAAACACATAACACACACATTTTGTGAGTTTCTCTTCCTGAAAGATACCTACAAAATCACCCTAAATCACCTAATGTTTGTTTATCAACCTTGTTGATTAACAAACATCGAAACCCGAATCAAGGATTGAGGCGAAGTTCTGCCCGCATCAAGGTTCGACTCTAAACTTGAGTCGAATCTCTGTCTGAATCTCTTCTCAAAAAGGTAATCATCCTTTAACTTTCGTTTCTCTTCTCAATCCCTCTATTGATTTTAGAGTAGTGTAATCCCATCAAAAGAATTAGCCTAGAGTCCCTTCAATTCTTGAAGGTGATTTCGAAGCATACAATTCGACATTCCTAATTAATAAATTAATTAGGGTTTATTTATTTCTTTTATTGTTCGTTGAATTGATTAGATTAGTAACACCCAGTTAGCAAGACCAATCTTCGGATTGGATGGAATGGATGCTCCTTGACCTACCCATTTCATAACTTAACCCCCGAACCCTTGAATCTCTTGAAAATATCAAAAATGTTTTTCTTATTGTTTTCCACCAATAAATGATAAGTGGCAACTCCGAGATGTTAAAAATTCACTCATCGCTACACCAACGCCCCTAGTGTTGGTAAAATCTCTGCTTGGCCAACGATTCACCACCTTCTTTCGCTTCAACTGTTTCTCAACCTTCAAAGCAAGTCGACACACATCCGCATAAGTCCAATACTGCTGCAATTGAACCACCTCTGAGATGTCAACACGTAGGCCTCCCAAGAAACGAGCAACTGTTTGTTCATCCTCTTCGGAGACATCACACCGCATCTGCTAACGATCAAACTCATTGATGAACTCTTCGATAGTCATATCCCCCTGTTTCAGATTGTGATAATCGAGAAATGCATCCTGTCGATAGTGTTCAGGAAGGAATTTCCGTCGTAGCAACTTTTTCATCTTATCCCACGACTGAATCTTTGATTTCCCCTCTCTCGCCCGTTGCTTCTTAACATGTTCCCACCATATAGAAGCATGCTTTTTCAATTTGATTGCCACAACCTTAACCTTATGACTATCGTCCATAGGTTTCAAATCAAACACAGATTCAACAGTATTTAGCCAATCAATGAACTCATCAGGGTGTGCCTTACCTTCAAACTCCGGAATGTCGATCTTCATGCCGATATCCTTCGAAGGATCAGCCCCAAAACTGTGTCCACGTTCACGACCACAAGCGAAGGGATTACGCCTATCTGCAAAGCCTCCTTCATCAGACGAATCGTCTGAATCAGAGCCCACATCAGTGGGAGCCCTCATACTAGCAATCTGCTATTGGAGCTGCTGAATCTGGTTTCGCAATTCGTCATTCTCAATATCGCGTAGGTCTCTATCGCGATGGATTTCATCCGCCTGGGGGTCTGCACGACGACCTCTACCACGCCCATGACGACCATCACGAGCACCACGTCCGCGTTCGGCCATTGATAACCATGAACTGATACCAAATGATACAAATGGAAGGTTATATGATAATTATTGAGAAAAGACTGAACGGAAAAGACGATACAAGACAGGATTGAACCCTAATAATTGCTCACAGCAATATTTTCTCATAAATCAATATCAAAGTCTGCCCTCAAAACATAACCCTAACCTTGTTTAAATACTAATCTAAGAATGTTCTAGAATTATAAAATAAAATACTAAATGAATAAAACATAACCCATACACCAGTTTAATGCCCTAACCCAGCAACAGTAAGCCCAAGCCCGTTTCTGATGTAGCCCCGTTTCTGATGTAGCCGCAACCTGTTTTTGATGTAGCCTCGACTGATGCCCAGGCGCCCGCCTGGCTCCACATGAGGCGCCCGCCTCAGCTCCAGATCGCCCTCCTCTGTTTCGTTGTTGCTGCTCAATTGCTGCTGTCTTCTGTCCCGTGGCATACTGCATCATCCTCTCCTCCTTAGAAAAGACTCGTCCTCGAGTCAATATCTTCGATATGAATACCACGATACCCCGAAAAATCTGAACTCCATCCGCAAAAGGAATTTGATGCCCTTGACGAACTTGAAACTTCATTGCTCTTGTGATATTATCCATCCAATCAGCCCAACGCGTTGACACAAAGAACTCAATAATTAATTTCTGAATGATGTATCGAGCAAAAGAACGGGGAACATACGTGTCAAACGGATCTTCATACGGAGAAAAAAACATGGTTTCAAAATTCCACACCAAATCAACATGTGGACCTTCAGAAGCAATATGTGCCACGTCAAGTACGTGTGATCCCAGGTCGCAGCTCGATCTGTCCAGGTCGCAGCTCGGAACTCCCAGGTCGCATCTCGATCCTCCCAGGTCGCAGACTGCCTTGGGTATTCCTTTCAAGCCGACTTCAATCCTCCCAGGTCGCAGCCGCCTTGGGTGTTCCGCCTTGTCAATTACGTGTGTTGTCACAACATGACAAATCTCGCAATCACACTTATCAAACACCGGTGGTATAGACCAATCAACAAACTTTTCAGGCTGTGTCTTACCTTCTAAATCTGGAATCTTGGTCTTCATGTCTCCTATAACCCTAGAAGGATATGTCCACTTTCTGTCACCAAGTTCGTGATCCCTAGCGGAGGGATTGGTCACCGCTACACCCTCTTTATCAGACAATATTTCTGAATCCGAGTCCTCCAACCGCGCTAGATGTCGTTGGATTCGTCGACCCTCCACCCGTTCAAAGTATCATTGGAGTTCTCGAATCTCGGAACGCAACAAACGAAGTTGGAGATCTTGAATCTTTCTTCGCACTTCGTCCTTCTCGATTTAATATAGTTCACGTTCGTGAACCCATTCGGCATCAGATAGTTTGGGTAACGAAGAACTAGGTGGAATTTTGATTATGATGTCTGATTAGTTGGTTAAATTTCAAAATCCTTGTCTTAATTGGTCTTTTGACTTGGGGTGAAGGATCCAATGGTAATTTCCTTTTTTTTTTTTTTAAATTTGCATTTTATCTCATTGGCCTTGAAAGAGGTGCTCATCCCCCAATGCATTTTTTGAATTAAAGCAGCCTCCGTCCCCTCTCTTATCTCATTTTTTGTAAAATTTGTTCATCTTTAACACTCTTCTCTCATATTACAGAACACGCACACACGTTCACACACACACACACACACATTAAACCAAGTATCTCCCTAATCTCAGTTGTTTCTTTTGCAAAATATGTCGTCAGAGAATACGAACACGAAATTAACGACGCAGAGGATGATCGTTGTAGATGTTCGAAGCTCGAACAGTTGTAGATGGGCAGTAGCGGAAGCGGTGGCAGTTGCAGTAGATGTGGTGGAGACATAAAGGTACATCTTCTACCATATATTTTTTAACACTTCATCATTTTTATTTTTGGTTTTATCCAATGGAGATGAAAAAATTTAAGGGATTTCATTTTGAGTTTTCCGCTAGAGATGGAAAGGGATTTAAGGGAATTGTTTTTGAGTTTTTTTTGTTTGAATAGTTTAGAACTTATGAAGACGAAAAAAAAAAACCTGAGAATATGTGGGTGTTGAAGAGAGAGAGAGAGAGAGAGAGGGAAAGAGTCTTGATTTCATGGAAGGAAATAATATTAATTGGATGCATGGGTAGTATGGATGGAAAAATTTGGGGCTTTTGATGATTTTTCCCTTGTAATGTGAAATTGACAATGCACGTGTTTAATTGAATGCATGGGTAGTACGAATATGTAATTTGTTTGCGAAAAAATATGAGTAATTTGCATAATGTGAAAATAAAGTGGGTAAAAATTTACCGGATTTGGGACGAACCTTTGCATGTGTGATTTTTGTGATGGAAACTTGTTTTTATGAATGCATGTGTGATAACATGATGAATGAACGTGAGAAAGAATCCATCCATGCTAGATTTGTGAAAATAAAGTGCATGGAGGAAAATGGGGGGGGAAAATGTGTCCCAAAGTGGGACGGAGTTTGTTTTTTTCTTTTCTTTTCTTCTTTTTTTTGTGTTAAGTTTGTGAAGTAGTATGTAATTTGTGTCGTTCATTGACATACTTGTGCTGCTCTTACCTGCAGGGGAGAGCGAACGTCATTCAGGACAAGTTGGACAAGTTGAAGACGCGGGGCTCTGTGGAGGCGGTGATTAAGCTTTGGGACGCTTTGCCCACAGCTGCTAGGGAGGGACATAGGAGTCCTCGGCAGCTTGTGGTGACTCCAACATGTATGGTTTTGAGGAGTGTTTGAGAGGGCTAGTAAGCACTACTACATTTAAAGTCTAATGCAACGCCTAAATTTGTTGCTATAGAGGTCAATCCTTGTTGCATTAGCTCTAATGCAATGTCAGAGGACCCTCGCATTCTGTCCCGTGGCATTAGGTCTAATGCAACGAAGAACTAATCTAATGCAACGACATTTTCTTTGTGTTGCATTAGAGTGACATCTAATGCAACGGGCCGTTTGGTTCTCTAATGCAACGGTAATTCTCTAATGCAACGATAATGATATATAATGCAACGGCTCGTTTGGTAAAATAAAGCAACGGTTATTTTCTAATGCAACGACTTGTTAGGTGAAAAGCAACAACCCTTTTCTTCTGATGCAACGGCCTACATATAGGTAATAATTTAATATTTTAATATAATATACTAATGATAATATTCAATAAATAATAAAAGATGATATTGACAATAAATAATTAAATATATAAAAAGTAACATTTCATGTTTTGTGCCCAAAAAGACACATTACAAAAGACACAAGTAAAATGATCTAACAAATTTCATGCCAAAAACCCAAACGACATAATGTTATAATGTTCCATCTCTCGATAACAATTATAATTTAACTACAACACACAAAATGATGTAAAAACAAAAAATAGGCTCCACCATCTCATTGATTATTCTTCATATCCATTTAGCTCACCATGTACCTACAAGTTAAAACATAGAGGATTAGAACTACAAAAGAAAGCAAGTGGTGTCAACTCATATGATATGCAGCGACCCACTTCTACATTTTTTCCAATTGAGTTAAGGCCATATACAATTGAGTTGAAGAGGCCCTGAATCAAATAATCGTTAGTGTTCAGACAAAACCAACAAACAAAACTTGCAAACAAAGCCAAACTACTAGTAGGGATCTAAAGAAATACAGAGAAACTTCTAATGGTAAGGGAATATAGGAAAAGCCAACATTGTAACTTCTACTGCTAGGGCTATTCCAGAAATCAATTTTTTAAATTCTATGGAGTATTCATATGTCTAAGCACCAAGTGAATTTTATTGAGCAATTAAAAGATAATCAGCAGGAACTACGCTTAGAAGGATGCAACATGTCATACACAATCCCATTTCTGATAAAATTCGAACTAAATAAGGCTTAATTGTGTTGAAACAAGAAGACATCCAAGTGACTTATGCAAATTCTGATGTCAATTTTCTATTAATGTGAAGATTGATTCTACTATCACCTTCGGTATGATGGTAGCAAATGTTTTGATGACATATGGAAAATACATGATGAGAGATATTATCTACCAACAAAGGGGCAAACATGACTATTGTCTCAAAGAGGGATGGGATCTCTTACTTTCCGGTATGCATTTCTCTTGTAGGGACATTGATTCTACTATATTCCATACGATTTTCACTTGAACAAACAAAAGTACTACCTCTGTGCCAAAATGAATGACCGAAAATTTTAAATCTGCTTTTGATCATGAGCAAATTTCAAATTTTTTGGACATTCATTTTGGGACAGGAAAGGAGTATCACGGGGTTTGATTTATGGCACACTTGGATGCATGTTCTTTGCTTCTTTGGTGTTGTAAACTTACAGGGCCTACCTAACCCGAGATAATCTAACAGACTTTTGATTGCTTGTAAGCAAATTTAAATACAACAGGTAAATGAATCTCTCTCTCTCTCTCTCTCAACATATATATATATATATACACAACACACACACACACACAAATATATATATATATATATATATATATATATATATATATATAAAGATTTATTTTAAAATGATTAAACAAATGAAGAAGAAGATCCTTAGAGAAATTTAACTGGGCCCACCAAGGTTGAGCATAACATTACCTAAAGAATATTGTTATAGTTTGTCTCTTAGCAAATGAATATTGGCATTATTCAAATAGAGAGATACAATTCGGACAGGAAAAGTGGAAAATATAAGATGGTTGACAACTTGGCATGTATTGTAATGGATGTAGATTTACCATAAGAGCGGCCTGTTCCAACATCAAGAACAGAAAGCCAAAAGACTTTATGGTCTCGGTTCAATGAAATCATGAATACAGTTGATTGTTCCAAAAGCCCATGATCCTATAAGAATGAGCGGATAGTAACCCCACCGGTTCAAAGCCCGTAGAACAAAGAAAGCAATGAAAAGGACAAATTCCCAAAGAAACCAATTCATCAACGGATCTGATACAAAGGTTATGTGCCATCAATAAAACTAAAGATCATACATCAAAAATCAATAAAGGTAACCACTTTCAGAATGAACAAACATTTCAAAACAAACGGTAGGCAAAAATCTTGTTTTACCCAGAGCTGTTTAGTGGCAAATATACAATGCTACATTAACACCGGGTATGGAAGAAAAGTAGGGTTAGAGGACAAAACAACAGATGTTGCGAACAAGCAAGTACCATCTAAACATAAACGGGAATACCTTCATGTCTGCCCTAGCATCTGGTTGGTAAGCCCGGGCGAACATTCCTACTGCCATCTGAAACTTGCAAAATACATTTTAGCATTGATTTATAAAAAAGATCTCCAAACACTTGTATACCAAAGACAGAACCATTTTCACATTCAAAAGCATCTGGAGACGAACTAAATTGAACTTCAAGCTGCTCAAGGTGCCAAGGCATACATACCCGAGTCACATTGTTAAGCATACGTATCACTTGAAAGTACGTAATGCCGTCGAAAAGATTTGCACCCCATAGAGGTGCATAAAAAGTAACAAAATGAACCACCTGCATAAAGCATAATCATATCTTAGTGAACCAAAATAATTTTTTAAAATACATGTCTCTAGATATCATTATTATATGCCTTAACCGCTTCAACGACCACTACTAGGAAACATGACTGCAGGCACAAGTTTTCTAATTCAAGTAACTTATGAAAAGAAACTTTTAAAAAAGTTAAGTTTTATTTCATTCAAAATTCAAAACTTTTTTTATATAGTTTTTTGCAAAAAATGTATGTAGTAAATAAAAGTCTAAAATAGTCCTCTTTATCCAAAAAAAAAATGAAAAAAATTAATATACAATATAGAACTTAACAGAAAATGTTAAAAAGTTAACTATTTTTTCAAAAAACTATTAAAAAGTTAACTTTTTTTATTCAAAAACTGTTAGAAGTAAAGGATATTGATGGTAGTGGTAGTAGTGGTAGTGATAGTAGTGGTGGTAGTAGTAATAGTAGTGATAGTAGTAGTGGTGGTAGCAGTAGTAGTAATGGTGGTAGTGATAGTGGTAGTGGTAGTAGTGATGGTGGTAGTGGTAGTGGTAGTAGTGGTGATGGTGGTAGTAGTAGTGGTGGTAGTAGTAGTGGTAGTAGTAGTGGTGGTGGTGGTAGTGGTACTGGTAGTAGTAGTGGTGGTAGTGATAGTGGTACTGGTAATAGTAGTGGTGGTGGTGGTGGTGGTAGTGGTGATAGTAGTGGCAGTGGTAGTAGTAGTAGTAGTAGTAGTAGTAGTAGTAGTAGTAGTAGTAGTAGTAGTAGTAGTAGTAGTAGTAGTAGTAGTAGTAGTAGTAGTAGTAGTAGTAGTAGTAGTAGTAGTAGTAGTAGTAGTAGTAGTAGAGGTAGTAGCGGTAGTAGTGGTAGTAGTCGTGGTAGTAGTAGTGGTAGTAGTAGTAGTGGTAGTAGTAATAGTGGCGGTGGTAGTACTAGTGGTAGTGGTAGTGGCAGTGGTAGTAGTGGTGGTAGTAGTGGTAGTGGTAGTAGTGGTGGTAGTGGTAGTAGTGGTGGTAGTTGTATTAGTGGTGGTGGTGGTGGTGTAGTAGTAGTAGTGGTAGTGGTAGTGGTAATAGTGGTAGTGGTGGTGGTGGTGGCGGTGGTAGTGGTGAGTGGTAGTGATAGTGGTAGTTGTAGTGGTGGTAGTGGTAGTAGTAGTAGTGGTGGTAGTAGTGGTAGTGGTAGTGGTGGTAGTAGTGATAGTAGTAGTGGTAGTAGCGGTAGTAGTGGTAGTAGTGGTGGTAGTAGTGGTGGTGGTAGTGGTAGTGATGGTGGTAGTGGTAATAGTGGTGATAGTAGTGGTAGTAGTGGTGGTTGTGGTAGTAGTGGTGGTAGTAGTAGTGGTGGTAGTGGTAATGGTGGTTGTAGTAGTGGTAGTAGTGGTAGTAGTAGTGGTAGTAGCGGTAGTAGTGGTAGTAGTGGTAGTAGTGGTGGTAGTAGTAGTGGTGTTAGTGTTAGTGGTAGTGGTACTGGTAGTAGTGGTAGTGGTACTTGTAGTAGTAGTAGTGGTGGTGGTGGTAGTGGTGGTAGTGGTGGTAGTAGTGGTAGTGGTAGTAGTGGTAGTAGTAGTGATAGTAGTGGTAGTAGTGGTAGTAGTCGTGGTAGTAGTAGTGGTGGTAGTGGTAGTAGTGGTAGTGGTAGTAGTGGTGGTAGTGGTGGTAGTAGTGGTAGTAGTGGTAGTGGTAGTAGTAGTAGTAGTAGTGGTAGTGGTGGTAGTGGTAGTGGTAGTAGCGGTGGTGGTGGTGGTGGTGTAGTAGTAGTGGTGGTAGTAGTGGTGGTAGTAGTAGTAGTAGTAGTGGTAGTAGTAGTAGTGGTGGTAGTGGTAGTAGTAGTAGTGGTAGTGGTAGTGGTGGTGGTAGTGGTGGTAGTGTTAGTGGTGGCATTAAAGGCGTTGCATTAGTAATATAACAATTGCATTAGAAGGATATAATGCAACGCCAAGTAACTTAATGCAAGGGTGTTATTTAAGGCGTTGCATTAGTAATATAACAATTGCATTTGAAAGATATAATGCAACACCAAGTAACTTAATGTAAGGGTGTTTTTGAAGGCGTTGCATTAGTAATATAGCTATTGCATTAGAAAGGATATAATGCAACGCCAAGTAACTTAATGCAAGGGCTTTATTGATGGCGTTGCATTAGAAGAATCTAATGTAACACGTAAAAACCTGAGGCAACGCAGAAGCCATAGCTGTTGTAATAGCTCAAATAAACCGTTGGATTAATGAAATAATGCAACACCATTCTAAAGCATTGTTGCATTTGATACATTTTATGAGTTACATTTGTTCGAAAATGTAGTAGTGAAGGATGCAGAAGAGCAAGGGGCTCTACTTGGCTCTAATTGAGCATTGGTGGGACGTTACCCACACATTTCATTTCTTTTGGGGCGAGGCAATCGTGACCCCCCACTGACTACGCTGCCATCACTGGCCTATCCTTCAAGGGGCGCATCTTAGAGTGGCATGACGGTTATACCGGCAGGGAGCTTATGGATTTGCTGGGTATCGTTCTCGAACCGAGGAAGGGGATGGGCATGGAGTATGCCGTGATTGATCTAAAGCTGATCGAGAGTATAGCCCGATATGAGAGAGGGGACCAGGAGGAAGGTGAGGTACCAGGACATGGTGCCTTTTTTGAAGGCTGAGATGAGGGAGAGGTTCAATTTGTACCCCTGGGGTCGGTTTGATGTGGACCAGTTAGGTGGAGCTGAGCTCCGGACGGATCATCGGAGGGTCATGCGGGGCCTCACCTGTGACGTTTATTACTTGGGGGAGAGGGTAGTGGGGAAGCACGGCTTAGGGATGGCCCCACTAGCACCGATGAGCTGGAATTGGTTTAAAGTTGGGCGGCCTGCCTTGGAGTATGTCACTGATGAGCCCTATCTGGCGTTCATGAGGCGCAGGCAAAGGACGCCCCAGGTGCTAGGATCCCTCGGGCTGATTTCTCATATGTCCAGGAGGGGTTAGGATGCGGGCGCAGATACCCCTTCCAGAGGTGACACCTCGTGCTTTCCGGCCCCGACCTGAGGCCCATGTATGTGTTGATCATACCTCTGCTTTTTCAGCTTCTGTACATCTTATGCCATTGCTTCAACTATTTCTGATGCTTTCATTTTTGTGCAGTAACAATTAATTATATTTTTATAATAATTGAATATATTAATTAAATGTACGAGCTACACTTCACCATACTAATGTCCGACGCCGATCTAAACACCATCAATACCCGACTGGACACACACAATGTCTCTGTACTCCTTCGTCACAGTGAGTAAGGTCGTTTAATTTTTATTTTGACTTTTTAAAAAATATAATTACTTGTCATTTAATTTTTAAATTTTATTTAAAAAGCATTTATTTTTTTATTTTTGAAAGAAAAGGATTTATTTATTTATATTTTAAAAAATAATTAAAATCATTATTTTAATATATTAGTTATTTTATTTAAACTTTGATTATTTAAATTTGAAAATTCTATAATTTTCAACTTTAAGTTCAAGTATTTGCTAAGAACTAACACTTATTTCAAACCGATGCATTTCGTCAATCATGTGCAAGTCACATGTGCGTTAACTGATTTTTCTAATGAAATTCGTCAAAAAGTCCTATTTTGCAAACAAATTGATAAGTCAGGCCATATTTCACTAAATTTTGAATGTAATGCCTGAGCGTTAACCCCTATTTTGTTGTAATTTACCATAAAAGTATCAGTAATATCTTGAGAAATAATTTAGCCAGAGTTTCCCTAGACAATTGATCAGACTTCCTAGTGGGGGCTCATTTAATTTCTGTTATACATCTCAAGGCAGGAGAAGATAAAGTGACGCAATTTATAGCTTGCATGTAATATGAGATAATTGATTCATCAAAATGCAAAGATCATCAGCAAAACAACGGGCCAAATATATATATATATATATATATATATATATATATATATATATATATATATATATACTCCCTCCGTCCCATGTCATTGTGAACCATTTTTCCGGGCACAATAATTAAGGAGTATTATTAAGATAATGAAAATGTGTGGTAGGAAATGAAGAGAGAGAATTAGTGGAGTTAATAATAGGTTGGTTGAATAAATTGTATGGTGAAAAATGAAGAGAGAGAATAAGTTGGTGGGGTAGGGTGAATATAAAATAATAAATTTGTTTCCATTTTGGGCAGTTTGCATTCACGTGGGACGGACCAAAATAGAAATAAGTTTGCATTCACGTGGGACGGAGGGAGTATATATATACTCCCTCCGTCCCACCGTAGTGTAGACTTTTGGTCAAATTGACCAAACTTTGACCAATAATTTTAGCCCAAAATAATTATCCTAATGAAAATCTAAAACTTGAAATCGAAAATAATCTTAATTGTGATACAATAACCATTTTTAGATTTTCGTTAGGATAATTATTTTGTGCTAAAATTATTGGTCAAAGTTTGATCAATTTGACCAAAAGTCTACACTACGGTGGGACGGAGGTTAGTATATTCTACCTCCTGTTTTCCTTTTTGGTCCATTCCAAAATAACTGTCACATTTCTAAATAAAGAAATAGTGTTGATGCAATGTTAGTATAGTACAAACAATGTACAAAAATATAAATTACATTCCTTAAGAGTTTGACGAGTAAGTCGTGATACTAAGGAACGGAGGGAGTAATATGTACACTATATATAGGTTGTAGCCTATTTATATAATTGAAGCAAATTTAGTTACAGCCATACATATTTATACATATATGATCCATACGAAAAGCTTAACCATGGCTACATTCTTCAGGCAGACTTCAGTCTATCCAAATTGTATCTTATCTGCAAGTAAGAGAGTAAGAAAATATAAGCACAAACAACATACTTGATAAGTTGTGATCAAGGGTTATGATCAAGAGACATGTAAGACTTATGTGATTAAGTTGCTAACCAGAATAGAGTGGATTTCATCTAAAATAGGCACAACTAGGGAAGTCAAGGTTCCGATATCCTCTTTAAATGTCTCGTCATCTTCATCTGTGGCCATGAGGATGGCAGTAAAGGTTTTGTTATCCGGCACTAGTTTGAGAGCTACCTGCAAAAATAATACAATTGATCAGCCGGTTATTATTCATGGAATAGTTAACTAGACATGTAAATATATATAGCTGCGTAAGGTTTTTTTTTTATTTTTTTTTATTTTTAGAAATAGGTTTAGGGCTTGGTATTCAAACACGGGTGAGGATTGAACTCCTGAAATATTACTTATGGAAAGGCAATATCGATGCCGCTTGAGCTAGAGTTGTTTGGGCTGTTGGGCATCGATAAGTATGCTCAACTTAAAATAATGCATCCTTACTCTGTATGCCGTTGAAGAGATCCAGCCGTGCCATGGTTTTAGTGTGATACTGTATGACTCTTCCACTGCTTGCTCCATGTTAACAGCCGAATCCTTTGCTATTAATTGTAACAAGGCCACCGTAAAATCTAGTGATCTGTAACATGAACAATGATTTTGAATTAGCAAGATTAAGTGTTAGGAATTTCTGCATGAGGTATACAATTTTTTATTTGCTTGTTTTGGATGATTTTGAATAAAGATTAATACCTAGTAAGCCAAACAAAGGCTTTACTGCAGGTGTGACCCTTCTTTGCATTGCCTTCACTTTCCTCTTTCTTCAGTATCTCAACCACATCTGAATACAGTGAAGGGTTTGATTCTTGTATCCTCTCTAATATCTAAAAATTAAACACATATCATCAGAACTCAACATGTCTGCAGCACAAATATAACATCTATTGAATACGAAAAAAGAAAAAAAAAAACTTAATACTCCCTCCGACCCACCTTAGTGTAGACTTCTTTCCTTTTTCGTCCGTCCCACCTTAGTGTAGACTGCCAAAATTAGAAAGTTTTTTATTATTTTTTATTTTCCCTCCCCCACCCACTCATTCTCTCTCTTCATTTTCCACCATACAATTTATTCAACCAACCTACTATTCACTCCACTCATTCTCTCTCTTCATTTTCTACCACACATTTTCATTATCTTAATAATATTCCTTAGTTATTGTGCCCACCACCTTAGTCTACACTAAGGTGGGACGGAGGGAGTAAGTTGTAAAAAAGGAAAAACTTGAGGGTTAATTTTGGCACCTTGTATCAATCAATAAAGGACAAATGAAAAGGTTAGAATTGTTATGTTACTGGGATTTTAAATATGGAAAGGGGTTGTTGTCAATTATTTAGCAAGAAAGTCATATATAGACACATACAATATCAATGTTATCTTCAACCAACAAAATACACATAATTTATCAATCAATAAAGGACAAATGAAAAGGCTAGAATTGTTATGCTACTTCCTGTTGCTTGTACTGTACCTGTATGTTCTGATGGATATCTTGTCTTAAAACAACCATTGTTGGTCCTATTTTATCTGCAACCAACAAAGTAAAAACATAATTTCATGAAACAAACTTTTCAAGTGAAGCGGAATTAACTAATGGAGCGGAGGTTTCGCTGCTCTCCGAAAATAAGATTAAAAAAAAATAAAATAGACATAATGAATTCGCAAAGACAAAGGGAGTGAGGAGAAACTGACCAAGAACTTGAATAATGAATTTGCAAAGAAAAAGGAATGGTTTGATGTGTAATTGTGGTGCATTATGATGATCAAGAATATTATCATCAGCAACAGGTTTAGCTTCGATTGTGAGCAGAGAGAGCTCTTCAATGGCAGACCTTATCTCACTTTCATTTTTCTCCAACTCTCTCCTCCTTTTCATCTTTACAACCCACCCTCTAATAAATCTTTGTTTTCAATCTTTATCTTTATCCTTCTCCAAATTCTCATTCTCTCTCTCTCTCTCTCTCTCTCTCTCTCTCTCTCTCTCTCTCTCTCTCTCTCTCTCTCTCTCTCTCTCTCTCTCTCTCTCTCTCTCTCTCTCTATATATATGTTAGTGCAGACTGTGGGTGTTACCACAGATGCTATCGCTGGCAGTTGGGTGTTACCCGAACTGAAATGATTTGTAATTTAATAATTCTTTCCATATTATTTTATATCCTAATGTCTAATATTATTTGCAAGATATATGTGTTTGTTAGTCCATATTTCAGGTTAGTACATGGTGGGATGAATAGCTAAAGACATGGAATAAGGTTGAAGATAAGTTCCACATAAATAGGAGATTTATGTGTAACTTTTACTTGGTCCACATTTGTTGATGAAGAAGCAAAAACGTGGGAAGACCAAGTCTTGGGAGTTGTTGCTGATTAATTGAGGAAGTACAATACAAAGAAAGCAAGAGAGTACAAGGTGATAAAGCAAGGACTTGGGCATTAAGTTTCGGTTGCTATTTTGGTGGGAAGTTGGCGTATGATGTGAAGAAGAAGCCAAGAATATTCTCCACTCCTCTCACACGATTTTAACAAGAAGAGTCTGTTATTTTGGAGTAGCCTCCAAGGCAATTGAAGGCTATAAATAGGCAAGGTGTGGAGACTTGAAGATATACCAATTACACACATCTTTCACACTCCTTGCACAAGAGACAAAACACATCCTTGGTTCCTTTTGCCCTTTCTCCCATACTTTGTTATTCCACTCTCAAGTACTTTGGACTTGATTGTGTTTTGGGTAGAATAGGGTTTGTGTTTTGATCTATTCGTTTTCTACTTGTAATAGAGTTAGGAAACTTTCGGCTTTTGTAATCATTTATATAGTGAAGATAAAGTCTTGGCTTTTGAGCTATCCTCAAGTTATATAATTATATAACTTGAGAAAATTAACTCTTGTGTCTTTTAATTCCGCTGCAAAACTCTTTTAAAGTTGTTTTATTTCGGAGTGTGTGTGTGTGTCCGTCCGTCGGTGTGTTATCAAAGGTGTTGGGTAACATCTACGGTAACATCTCTGTCGGTCAAGCCATTGACAATTTCAATTGGTATCAGAGCGAGTCACTTGACGATACTAAGTGCTTGGTCTAGGTGTCATGGCTTATGATCCGGCTAATCCTAATAATAAGCGTCTTCCTGTGTTAGATGGCTCGAATTAGTGTTATTGGAAGATCCGTCTACGCTCGCATATCAAATCAATTGATCTTCGGGCATGGCGATCTATAACAAATGGTTACTCCTTACCAATGTTACCTGCTGATGAAGTTGGTGACGTACAAGTCAAACCCGAATCGAATGGAACATGGAAGAGATCAACCAAGCTAGTTTCAATGAAAAGGCACTTAATGCCATTTTGAGTGGGTTGATATGCATATTTTCAAACTTATTCAAAACAGTTCCACTGCAAAAGAAGCATGGGATATTTTACAACGTTTTTGTGAAGGTGATGGCAGTGTGCGTGAAACTAAGCTTAGGGGTCTTACTAGCAGATTTGAAAGATTAAGGATGGGTGAAAATGAAACTATTCCTTCTTATTTTGAAAAATTATTTGATATTGCTAATGAGTGTCAATTGTTGGGTGAACCTTTTACCAACAAACAACTTGTCTCAAAAGCAATTAGAACCCTTCCGAGCGTTTTAATATGAAAGTTTCATCTATTGAAGAGGCTCACAATCTTGCAACTATGGATATCAATTCTTTAATGAGTATTTTGAAAAACTTTGAGTTAAATCTCTTAGATCAAAGTGAAGCATCTAAAGGGAAAAATGTTGTTTTAAAAACTCAAGCCTCGAGTTCTTTGGAAGAAAACGAAGATGAGGTTTTTGAAGAAATTGATGAGAATGCTAGTGTTGCTTTACTTGCTAGAAAATACAATTCTATGGTTAGAAAGTATAACAATGAAAAAATGCAGGTGAAAGCAAAGGAGAAACAAACCAAGGTCTATGATTCGATGCCAAAAAGGACTTTCCCATCTAACCCAAAGTCGAACCCAAGAAGAGCATCATCGTATCGCTTAAGGTCGATCCAAAGCACATTGAATCCATTCAATGTCATGCTTGCTCGGGTTGGGGTCACTATTCCAATGAGTGTGCAAATACTCTAATAAAGAGAGGAAAGAACCTATGGGTTTCTCTCAGTGATGATGAGGATGAAGGACCATCTCGGGAGGTAGAATCCGATCAAACAACCATGTTTGTCACGTAAGTAACACGGAAAAGGACAGTGTTACCCAAGGTGTTATCCAGCCCGAGATAACATCTCGTGATCACACCCGATGTGTATGATGAATTATGTGATAATAATGTCGTTTGTTTTGTTAGCTCTTCTAACCCCGATACAGAAGTACACAAGAGGATGAGCAAAGCAAAGATGACCTCATTTCCGGATTAAAAGACCTTTACGAGGCATTGCTCGTGGAATGGAAGAAAGAGAACAATTTGGTTAAGTCCTTAACCAAGAAGAATGAAGGACTCCAGGCCTATGTGACTCATATGGAGGTTCAAGCAACAAAGAGAGAAATCGAGCTTGAAAGAGTCAAGGGCAATTTGACTCTAGCCGAAACCACCTTGAAGAAGCTCAACACTCGGATCTACCAAATTGGATGAGATCTTGAACTTGAGTACACCTCTCAGAAAGGTGTATTGGTTTTCAAGAATCTTTGAATAGTATTCTTTCTACTTTGTCTATGAATGATAATAAGAATTGTTTTGTTAAGGAGCGGTTTTTTGACAAAGATTCTTCTTCAAAAGAACCATGTGACAAAGGGAAGGTGTGTCAATATTGTCACACACCTGGACATTTTAAAAATAAATGCCATATTGTTTCGAAAACTGCCCAGTCCTTGGTGTTACCCGAGGTGTTGCCCAAAGACACGTGATAACACACCCAAATGTAATGGTAAAAATTCAAAAAAGGTGTGGAAACCAAAAGCTAATGCGAAATGTGATGTTGTGTACACCGCTTTAAAAACAAATATTGAAGGTTCTTGGTACTTTGATAGTGGGTGTTCACGTCATATGACAGGAACAAAATTGTTTTTAAAAGATTATGAAACAATTCATGGGGGTAGTGTAACATATGGTGGTGGGAGCAAGAGTAATATCATTGGGAGAGGGACACTAAATGTGTCTGGATTTCCAACCTTAAAGAATGTCTTACATGTTGATGGACTTGTAACTAATTTAATTAGTATTAGTCAACTTTGTGATGACAATTTAGAGGTGAAATTCAATAAAGATACTTGTGAAGTTTATGACAAGACTAACAATTGTGTGATGACAGTACAAGATCTAGTGATAATTGTTATCTTGTTGAAGACAAGCAAGTATGCCATTCGGCAAAACTTGATAACACTACATTGTGGCATCAAAAGTTGGGACATGTTCACTTTCGTAACATAGAAAAGATTGTTAATCTAGATGCTGTCCAAGGCATTCCTAGTCTTGATCTTAAACAAAAATTGTTTGTGAGGATTGTCTCAAAGGGAAACAAACTCGTGTTACCCATGGTGCCGCCCAACACAATGAGCAACACACTCGGTACTACACATTGTTTTCAACTCTTGCATATGGAGCTAATGTGTCCACTTGAGATAGAAAGTTTTGGGTGCAAGAAATATACTTATGTCATTGTTGATGATTTTTCACGATTTACATGGGTTTATTTTTTAAGGGAAAAATCGAGACTTTTGAAAAGTTCAAAATCTTGCACTCTAAGATCAAAAACATGTTTTGTGCTTCAATTTTTCGAATTAGGTCCGATCATGGGAGGGAATTTGAGAATGTTTCTTTTTCAAATTTTTGTGAAAGAAAAGGTATTCACCATGAATTTTCAGCCCCAAAAACACCTCAACAAAATGGGATAGCTGAAAGGAAGAATAGGACTTTACTTGAAATGACTCGTGTGATGTTATTTTCAAAAAGAATTTCGAAAAGATTTTGGGCAGAGGCACTAAATACGGCTTGTCACACTGCCCAATAGAGTTTTTCTAAGACCCGGCACAACCATGACTCCATATGAAATTTTGAATGGTAGAAAACCAAAAGTTCATTATTTTCATGTCTTTGGTTGTGTGTGTTACATTCTCAATGATCGGGACTACTTAGCAAAATTGGACTCTAAGAGTGATAAGGCCATTTTTCTTGGTTATGCTTCAAATAGTCGTGCATATAGGGTTATTTAATCTAAGGCTAAAAACCATCCAAGAATCCATGAATATTGTTTTTGATGATCACTCAAGTATTGCAGGAGAAAATGTTCAAGAGACACCCTTGGAGCCGTTGGAAGAAGTCAGTCCGTAAGGTGTTACCACAGTGTTACCACGAGTGCTAACTCGATAGTAACACGTAAACCGAGCAGTGGTGTTACCATTGATGAGATAACACCTCGATAGCATCCGATTCCAGTCCAAAGAAATGAAGATCAAGAAGGAGTTGAAACAGGGGTTCACGAGAATGTGAGAAGAGATCCTCCACCTAGAATCGCAGGAATCATCCTACAACCCAAGTAATTGGGGAGGTGAATGAGGGTGTACAAACGAGACGTATGAATTCCATTAGTGACCGTGACATGGTAAGGTATGTGTGCATGTCCACCACATACTCAAAGGTAACATACTCTTGTTTTACTTCATCCGTAGAACCTAAAAATGTGATTGAAGCTTTAAAAGATAATTTTTGGATTCAAGCAATGCAAGATGAACTTGATCAATTTGCTCGTAACAATGTTTGGTCTTTAGTACCCCGTCCCTCAAACACTAATGTTATTGGGACAAAATGGATTTTTAAAAATAAGACCGATGAGTATGGAAACATTGTTAGGAACAAGGCTCGTCTTGTGGCTCAAGGCTATACACAAGTGGAAGGTATTGACTATGACGAGACCTTTGCACTGTGGCTAGAATTGAGTCAATAAGACTTTTATTGGCCATTGCTTGTTTTCTTAAAATCACATTGTTTCAAATGGACGTCAAAGCACTTTTTTAAATGGATACTTAGATGAGGAAGTTTTTGTTGAACAACCAAAAGGCTTTGAAGATCCATTTCAACCAGACCATGTGTATAGACTTGATAAAGCTCTTTATGGGTTGAAGCAAGCTCCACGTGCATGGTATGGTAGGTTAACTAGTTTTTTACTAGAATATGGTTTTACTAGAGGAGAAGCGAGATAGGACTTTATTCATTCTTAAACATGGAAAAGAACTTGTCGTGGTTCAAATCTATGTTGATGACATAGTATATGGCTCTACATCAAAAACTTGTTTAAATGATTTTGTAGAGGCTATGACATCAACATTTGAAATGAGCATGATGGGGGAACTTAACTTCTTTCTAGGCATGCGGGTTAAGCAATCAAGTGAAGGGATTTTCAT
Organism: Adenophora triphylla var. japonica; assembly: GCA_022495995.1. Lineage (NCBI taxonomy): Eukaryota > Viridiplantae > Streptophyta > Magnoliopsida > Asterales > Campanulaceae > Adenophora > Adenophora triphylla. Next base: position 36,723 of record JAFEMH010005068.1, on the reverse strand, counting down.
CTCCCAAAGCAAATATGCAAGGAACCCGGTGAAGAAGTTTGGGTTGGAAGGTTCGAAGAGCTCAAAAATTCCTATGGGCACTTCTCTCAAGATTGGAAAAGATCAAGTGGGAGAAGATGTTGATCCAACCCTATATCGTTCCATGATTGGTAGTCTCCTTTACCTTACTTCTAGTCGTCTGATTTGATGTACAAAGTGTGTGTGTATGTGCTAGATATCAATCCAATCCTAAAGTGTCTCACCTAAATTACGTGAAAAAGATCATTAAATATGTATGCGGAACTAGTGATTTAGGGATTTGGTATAGTAAAGATACTAATACTAATTTAGTAGGCTTTAGTGACTCGGATTGGGCAGGGGGATATGGATGATAGGAAAAGTACAAGTGGGGGATGTTTTTACTTGGGAAATAATTTAGTATCATGGTATAGTAGAAAACAAAATTGTGTTTCATTATCCACAAATTTGAATCGAATATGTAGCACTGGTAGTTGTTGTTCACAACTAATTTGGTTAAAACACATGCTTGATGATTATGGTCTTGATAGCAATATTTTGACCTTATACTGTGATAATTTGAGTGCTATTAATATTTCCAAAAATCCTGTACAACACTCCCGTACTAAACATATTGACATCCGTCATCATTTTTTAAGAGATATGGTAGATAAAAAGATAATAAATATAGAGCATATTGATACAAAGTGTCAACTTGCTGATATTTTCACAAAACCCTTAGACCATGATAGATTCTCTAGTCTAAAGAGATCTCTTGGTCTTTGCATTCTCTAAAAATTGTCCTCTGTAGTAAGGTGTTACCATGGGTGCTGATAACACCTGGGGTAACACATGTATACTAGTGCATATTTTTTTGTTTGGTTTTATTCTCTCTGCTGTAAGGGTTTCCATAGTTCTGTGAGCTATGAGAGTTCTCACTACGCACATGCTTGACCTTTTTGTTGTGGTAGGATAGCACCCTGAATAACACACTTGATAAAACTCCCTTCATATGCTTAAAGTGACAAAGTCACTAATTTTTTTGATAAATAAAAGGCAAAGGCATTTATCCATACTATTCTCTCGAGCTCGGGGCACGGTGTTCGCTGCAACGATGTACTCTTGCCAATGAGAATGTATGAGGTGATTTATGCTAAGTATTAGGGACATGGAGTTCGCTACTACAGTGTACCCTACTTGAAAGGCATAAATCACTTGGTCTTTACACTTGAAATAAAACTCGAAGCACGGAGCTCGTTACTACGATGCTTTCTTGTTTAAAGAAGTGTAAAAGAATTTTATAAATTGCTATGCCTCGTGGTCTAACAAGCTTGTTATGCCTAAAGTGTTTAAAATGCTCAGCTTATTATGCCTCAAGTGTTTGAAACTGAATATATTTATCAAGGGATTTTTATCTTATGTGTTATCCTAGATGTTACCATCATTGCCATTAACATATTTGTATGTGCTATATTATATTTTTTTCCTTTATTTTCGGTTTGTTATTTAATTTTTTTAACTTTGAAAGTCTTTTTATTGTTTAAGAGTTTTAAAAGTTTGAAAAAGTCTTTAACAAACCTAGTTTATCTTTAGTAAACTACTCAAATAACTAAGTCCTAAAATTTAGGGATTTGATTTTCAAAAACCATATGGACTTAGTATATTTGGTATGTTTATTTTTATTTTCGTTTTTTTATATACTTAAAAAATTAAAAATTAAAAAAATCTGAAAATTAAAAATTCAAAAAAATAAAATAAAATATATTTTTTTAAAATAATGGCCGGATGTTAATTTTTGTGTGAGGAGGTTATACTTGATTTTTCTTGTGGCTAGAAAATAGGGAGGTTGGGTAAATAATTAATGTAATTATCTTTGTGTGGCTAGGAAATAGGGGGAGGATAGTTTTTTAATTGAGTAAAAATAGGAAGTGGGATATGTCATATCAATTTAAATTACTTATCCTAATTTAAATTCCTAATTTTTATCCTCTCTCTCTAACCGCCCTAACCCCTTCTCTCTATAGGCGTTATATACTTCTCCGTCACCGTCACTCACTCTCTCTCAAACCTTCCAAAATCTTCTTAAATCCTAAACCATGTCAACCCATTCCAAGAAACAATCCGCCCCTTTGGAGGTCTCTCACCAAGAAAAGAAGTTCAAGCTAATTTCATCCCAAACAGGGGGAGATAGTGCTTGACCAAAGTGATGTTGGTGATTACTTAGGGTATTTGGTATTTGTTTTTGTTATGTTTTATCTTTGGTTTTAATTACTAGTTATTTGAAAATCTTGTTTCTGTGAAAACTTGTTTTTATAATTAGTATTTTCGATAAAACATAAGTTTCGGTTAGTTCCTCTAATTATGGGGGAGTTAATCTTTGGGGAGATACTTTGTTATATCATGTATGACTAACATAATCTTGCAGGAATCAGCACTTTAGAGTTTGGAAAGAAATTATAAATTATGGGGGAGATTGTTAGTGCAGACTGTGGGTGTTACCACAGATGCTATCGCTGGCAGTTGGGTGTTACCCGAACTGAAATGATTTGTAATTTAATAATTCTTTCCATATTATTTTATATCCTAATGTCTAATATTATTTGCAAGATATATGTGTTTGTTAGTCCATATTTCAGGTTAGTACATGGTGGGATGAATAGCTAAAGACATGGAATAAGGTTGAAGATAAGTTCCACATAAATAGGAGATTTATGTGTAACTTTTACTTGGTCCACATTTGTTGATGAAGAAGCAAAAACGTGGGAAGACCAAGTCTTGGGAGTTGTTGCTGATTAATTGAGGAAGTACAATACAAAGAAAGCAAGAGAGTACAAGGTGATAAAGCAAGGACTTGGGCATTAAGTTTCGGTTGCTATTTTGGTGGGAAGTTGGCGTATGATGTGAAGAAGAAGCCAAGAATATTCTCCACTCCTCTCACACGATTTTAACAAGAAGAGCTGTTATTTTGGAGTAGCCTCCAAGGCAATTGAAGGCTATAAATAGGCAAGGTGTGGAGACTTGAAGATATACCAATTACACACATCTTTCACACTCCTTGCACAAGAGACAAAACACATCCTTGGTTCCTTTTGCCCTTTCTCCCATACTTTGTTATTCCACTCTCAAGTACTTTGGACTTGATTGTGTTTTGGGTAGAATAGGGTTTGTGTTTTGATCTATTCGTTTTCTACTTGTAATAGAGTTAGGAAACTTTCGGCTTTTGTAATCATTTATATAGTGAAGATAAAGTCTTGGCTTTTGAGCTATCCTCAAGTTATATAATTATATAACTTGAGAAAATTAACTCTTGTGTCTTTTAATTCCGCTGCAAAACTCTTTTAAAGTTGTTTTATTTCGGAGTGTGTGTGTGTGCTGTCCGTCAGTGTGTTATCAAAGGTGTTGGGTAACATCTACGGTAACATCTCTGTCCAGTCAAGCCATTGACAATTTCAATATATATACTACATAGTTATAGTCAACTGTTTTTATATTAATAGACTAATAAATGTCTCAAATAAGGCAGCTGGAGAAAGAGAAAGATTATTTAATAACATTATCAGCAATATTGACTTTGTTTTACTTACCATGAATGATGTTGCATTGCTTAAAAAGAATCTTTTTCCATGAGAAAACTTCTCAGCTCTCAACTCTTATCTTCTTGATTCCAACTCCAGTGTTATTTCTTTAAAATAAATAAATTATATTATTACTCAATTCTTTAGCCATCTAAATAATAATAAAATAATTTTTAAAAAAACTAATAATAATTGTGATTAAAAATGTAATTTACTTGAAGATATAATTCTTACTAATTAATAAATAATGAGAACTAACAAATTTTCGATAATTTTTTTCTTATGCATTATTTTAAATATTTAACGTTAATGAAACAAAAATAATTTATTAGTTACATTATCAATATATTTGTGTGAAAACTATGAAAACTATTTTTATATATAAGTTTTTTATTAATTGAAAAAGTTAAAATATTCACTAATCAAGACTTTAAATGGGGGTTATCTATATGACATTTTTTTTTACCTTTTTAACAAGCCAAATTCTTGTAAAAAACGCGTTTTTTGTGAGCTTAAAAAAACGTGTTTTTAGAACACGTCATCGACTCTTCCGCATCTCGCAGAGCTAAGCAGAAAAGAGATGAAGATTGAGATGAGGGATTGGTGAGGACGCTCACTCTCATTCTCTCTCACTACTCTCTCTCTAAACGCAAACTCTCATTCTCTCTCACTACTCTCTCTCTAAACGCAAAGACGGCACCAGCTCTCTCCCTTTCTCTCTCTAATCGCCAATGGCGACCTAGAAAACTGCAATCGCCCACCGAATTCCTTCTCTCCAATCGCCCATCACTGAATTCCTTCTCTCCAACTGCCATTGAAGATTCACAGCGCCAGAGAAATTAGAGATCGTGATCTGAAAATTTGGTAATAATGGTGAAGCTTGAAGCGATTGACGAACCCAGAAACTGCAACCAACGAAGAAGATAAAGCCTAATAGATTCTTCATCTTCGTTGATTACCTCTTCCTCATCATCTTCTTCGCTTTCCTTTGCTTCATTATCTTCAAGATGCTCGGCAGTATTTGATTTGTATAAATAAAAGTGCCAGTTAAACTCAATTTGTACCAGTGCGTTGTCCCCCTTTTTCATATAAAATGTATCAGTGTATATGTTTTTGAATACCAGTGTATATGTATTTAAGTACCAGTTTGGAAATTTGCTGTTGGTGGGAGATTTGATGTGCCAGTGCTAGAGATTTGATGTGCCAGTGTTATTGTAAACTAATGCCAGTGTATGTGTTTTTGAGAGCCAGCAAAAATGTTAGTATAACAAAGTGCCAGTGTTAGTGTAACAGGAGTGCCAGTGTGAAGAGTGCTAGTTCATGCATATAAAAGTGCCGTTGTAAAAAGCGTCAGTGTCAGTTTAACAAAGTGCCAGTGTTAGTGTACTGGCACTTTGTTAAACTGGCACTGGCACTTTTCACACTGGCACTTTGTTACACATGCACTGGCACTTTGTTTACACTGGCATTTTGTTAAACTGGTACTGACACTTTTTTCACTGGCACTTTGTTACACATGCACTGGCACTTTGTTAAACTGGCACTGGTACAAACGGGAAAACACAAAACACGTTTTTCCTAAATGCAAAAAAAAATGCGTTTTTTTATAAGACCAACTCTTTTAACAAGTATAAAAAATGAATTTGTCTAATTCAATACCACATAGATGACCCTCATTTAAAGTGTTAATATGTCTAATACAAGAATTTATATAAAAGTGAACTTGTCCGAAATTCTTATATTAATTAAATAAATGTGTAAAATAGATGATCTTCACTACAGTTTGAATTTTATATTTATTAAACAATTAAAAAGGATATGCGTCACATAGATGATCCCCATTTAAAGTCTTGATTAGTGAATGTTACATTTTTTTAATTCTTTTAATTAATATATAAAAATTAATTTTCATATTTTTCACACAAATATACTGATAATATAACTATTAAATTATTTTTATTTCAAAACTTTAAATATTTTAAAATAATATATAAGAAAAAAAATTATTGAAAAAACTTGCTAGTTCTTATTATTTATTAATTAGTAAGTTATCTCTTTAAGTAAATTATATAATTTTTGTATTATTTAAATGATATATCTTGCGCGATTTTTTCATGCAAATATGCCCCTATATTATGAGTCACATTCGTATATACCACTTGAATCTTATCTCACCAGTTTCACATATGCATTATTTTGGTGTATACATGCAAAAAATTACAACTAAACATCATATCACTTGCATGTAACACTATAGTTTAGTTCACCATTTTGGCCTCGGCACGCAAATTAAGAGTGGAGAAAATGTTGTGAGTGTAATAGTAAAATAGGAGAGAGAATGAGTGGAGGAAATAGTAAATTTGAAAAGTGTTGTGAGTGTAATAGTGAAATAGGAGAGAGAATGAGGGGAGAAAATAGTAAAGATTTTTTGCCAAAAAAGAAAACGTGAAGCTTTAAATGAGACACCCAAAATGACAAAAGGCGAAGTTATTAATGAGACGGAGGAAGTATATTGGATTGTACGAAGAGAAGAGAGGGATCAAATCAAAATCAAGCGGAGGGAGAAGCCGAATTGTGCAAAGGGGACAAAAACAAAACAAATGCCTTTAGGAGTAAAAATATAAAGTCCATATAAAAAATAAAAAAGAACAGCGAGTAGGTGGGTAGGATTTTAGGTGGCTAATTCTGTCATAAGGCATGCCTAGCCCAACCAGAAAACATGGGCCCAACTCACAAATCACCGTACTATCCTGAAATACGCTAATTCTTATTCTTTCATTTCAGATCTTCACTAAATCTTTTGTACTCTATTTTAAATATATACTTCCTCCGTTCCGATAATTGCTTCATCATTTTTTTTTGGAACGCAAATTAAGAATTTCAAATATGTTGTGAGTGTAATAGTAAAATAGGAGAGAGAATGAGTGAAGGAAATAGTAATTTTGAAAAATGTTGTGAGTGTAATAGTGAAATAGGAGAGAGAATGAGTGGGTTGAATAGTAAAGATTTTTCGTCAAAAAAGAAAAGGTGAAGCTTCTAACGAAACATCCTTTTGAATAATTGATGAAACTTTTATTGAAACGGAGAGGGAGTATTGTTTTCTTAAATTTGATGCTTGAGCCTAAGATGTCAGAAATTAGATTCGATTCATGAATCTGGTCACACATATATCCCTTTCATTGACTCTCGTAACTACACCTTGTCAACATTTTAATTAATTAATTTACTTACTTTATTATCTTATTATTAGGATAATCCCAATTATCATCCTAATGTTCCGAAGATAGTAATCACTAATTCTTATACCCACTTTGTTGTTCGAGGTATTATTTCAAATCGACAGTTGACAAATCTTGTCTATGTAGACATCCCATTCTATACAAATAATTACATGATTACATTACTTTTCATCGCTCTTTTTGTGTTTTGATGAAAGCATATTAGTTTCGTCATGTTTCGTTACGTTTCTAACTAACCTCATTAGTTTTGGACCTAACTGACTAATGAAATAACTGAAGATGACAGAATAGTCGAATGAATAGTTGTCCCGCGCGGAAGAGGCGTGTCTCGCGCGAGACAACCCCTTTGCAGGATGTGCAAAATCACTTTCCTTCTTCGTTTCAACCTCTTTTCTTGATAAATCTTATCTAATCCGGGTATCCAATGATTGTAGAGTCCCAGAACCTTCCTTGGGAGGAATCCCAATCCACTTTTACCTCCTAAAGCCCCTATAAATACTTGATGATTTTCAGTATTTCGGATCCCCAACCGACAGGTCAAAACACGCAATTTACTGATTTCTCTCCTTGAAGGATTCCTGTAAATCACTCATAAGCAAACACTCAAATTCGTCCATCAACCTTGTTGATTGACAAACATTGAAACTCAAGTCTAAAATCAAGGCGAAGCTCTGTCCAAATCCTTTCTCGATCGAGAAGGAGGAGAAAACACTTTAGAACCACGTTCTAAACCAAATACTCCCTAAACACAAGGTAAAGTCCTATATTTTTACTCTCTTCTTTTCAATCTCTCTCTAATTGCTTTTGAGTCGATCTCTAGAGAAACACGTTTCTCCATAACTTATAGAGAAACATGTTCTGGATATTCAGAAGCTTTGGAACGGATATCCAGAAAAATAGATTTGGGGCCAAGGCCAAATTCTAAATTTCTGGATATCACTTTCATAAGGTTCTGGATATCCAGAACATTGAATATTGATATCGAGAAGCCTTGGGACGGATATCCAGAAAAAAAAGATTTGAAGCCAAATTCATGGCCAAGACCAAATTTATGATTCTGGATATCACTTTCATAAGGTTCTGGATATCCAGAACATTGAATATTGATATCCAGAAGCTTTGGAACGGATATCCAGAAAAAAAGATTTGGGGCAAAGGCCAAGGCCAAATTTCTGATTCTGGATATCACTTTCATAAGGTTCTGAATATTCAGAAGCCTTGGGACGGATATCCAGAAAAAAGAGTCGTGTCATACTTATGGAGAAACGTGTTCTGGCCTGCATTGTCGCGCGACAAGTCGGGCCCCGTTTCTCCATAAATAATGGAGAAACACGTTTCTCCCCAGATTTTACGATTGCTTTTAGAGTAGTCTAATCCCATCAAAAGGGTTAGCCTAGAGTCCCTTCAATCCATGAAGGCGATCTCGAAGCATACAACCCGACATTCCTAATTAAAAAATTAATTAGGGTTTTTCTTATCTAACTGTTTAAATTGATAATCCCCCTTAAGCAAGACCGATCTTCGAATTGGGTGGATGCGGTGCTCTTTGATCTTTCAAATCCATCACTTAAGCCCCGAACCCAAATCTTTAAAAAAAGTTTTTCTTATTGTTTTCCTAAATAAATAATAAGTGGCGACTATGTTATTCATTAATATCGCATCGCTACTGTCTGGCGACTCCGCTGGGGACTTATTAAAATTAAAGTGACTTAGACTTGCGTCAATTAAGTGAGATTTTCAAAAAAAATCATTTTCTTATTCAGTTTCAGGCTAGTTCCGCACGAGACAACTCTTTGTCTCGCGCGAGACAAAGCCTCGGCACTTCATTTTATTTAAGTGATTGATTATTATTTAAACTGGTGCGGCTATTATCTGTTTTTCTTTTAGTTTTCAAAAAAAAATTATATTTGCTCTATCACCTAGAGTTGACTCTCACACACGCGCACATCATGTTATAACTGTCATTTCACTACATATCCATGATAAACTCGGGACCCACACTAAGGACGAATGACGGTAATCACCTAATCGCCGGTCTCTCCAAAGTTGGATCATCCCACTTCGCGTCTTCAATCCATCTAGATTGTCATATCGCGAGGAGCCTAGCCTTCCAGCCCTGCATCAACCACATATCATGTAGATTTACTTTTTAGGACACTCCGTGACCGGTCGGTTTGATCTTGGAGTCTTTGTAATCCCTTGTCAAGATCATTTTTTGTGCAATAAGCAATGGAAAGGAAATCAATAAATTGTCGCTGCGGATTTGCTCCTTCAGAAATGTCCCTATGGTTGTCCCTTCGGATTTGCCCCTAAAAGAGAAATTTTTTTTACCAAATTTATTGCACAAAACTCGATGTTACTTGAGATAACTTCGACCCCTAGGTCCTTAGGTTTGGATTTTGAATGTTAGAAACCCCAAAACCGGATTTTTCGTCCAACCAAAATTAGGATTAAAATCAGAAAAAATGTGACTTCCAGTGGCGTTGTCTCGCGCGAGACTACTTGTCCCGTGCGAGACAAGTGTTATGTCTTTTTGTGTTTTGGCCAAAACCTTCAAGCCTTCATACACCCTATTCAGCCGACTTGTTGGGACTCAATCATGGTTTAACACAGTTGCTACACATCTAGGTTCATCGCCAAAGCTCGACACAATGTCTACTTCTCTTCCTGTCACCGAAGCCGAAATCAAGGTAACTAAGACCGAACTCATCCAAGCCCTGCTTAGGATGGATGAACAATGTAAGAAAATTAATGAGCAAAATGCCCAAATGACCGCCCTCATGCAAGAACTTAACGAGATGAAAGTCAAGAAAGGAAGAAAGCAAAAGCAGAAAGATGAATCCTCCTCTGATGAAGAGGAATCCTACCCCAAGAAAAATAAGAAAACCAAGAAATCAATCAAGAAAGAGGAAGAATCCGATTCATCCTCTTCCTCATCCTCCTCCGATGATGAGTGACATACATCTAAGGGTACTAAGACCAAGAAGGAAGGTAGTGATGAAGCTACTAAGCTTGGTAACCATGTTACTAAGAACTACCTTGAGAAGAAACTTGCAACCCTTGACACTTCAAAGAGATCATTCGTCCCATTTGATCCCGATGCTCTTCAACAATCAATAACCAAGTTTCCTCGCAAGTACAAGACACCCGACATTGCCAAGTTTAATGGCACTACTTGTCCTCGAGCTCATGTTGAGACCTACACTTGGGCTATGCTTTCAATGGGCGTTGATAACACAATTTTGGCCCAATGCTTTCCTCAAACTTTGGAGGGTGCTTCAAGGGATTGGTACATGTCTCTTCCTATGGCTACAAGGCTTGATTGGTCGTCTGCATGTTTAGTCTTCCAAAGGCAGTTTGAAGATAACTCCACTTACGACCCTACTAGGAGGGATCTCGAACAAACTAAGCAACACGCAAATAAGTCTTTTGCTGAATTTGCTAGAAGATGGAGACTCAAACTTACTGAAATTGTCGAAATACCTACTCTCAAAGAGCAAATCCACATCTTCCTCCAATGCCTCCGTGATGAATTTCAAGAGAAGCTCGCCGGTAAATACTTTTCCACTTTCAGTGAACTTCATGAGTCCGGAATTAGGATTGATGACTTCCTAAAAAGTAAAAAGAAGGAAAGTACTTTCCGCTACAACAAGCCCACCACAAGTAAGGATGCTTCAGTCAATGATATTGCATTCAACCGCCTCAACACCGACAATATTCTGTTGTTCCTCCTCCCGAAAAGAAAAAGAGGCACTATGACAAACTTGAAGGAATCATTCAAGAAGAACTCTTAGATGTGCTTGTCAAGAATGAAAAGGTCAAACCAAGGGAATGTGGTCCTTCTAGGGATATGGGTCCTAATCATGCTCATCACTTATTCTGCAAGTACCACAACTTCACCGGCCACGACACCAATACTTGACACCACTTAAAGGACATCATCCAAGACCTCTTTGACAATGGAGAGTTAGAACGTCCCAACATCATCACCAATCCTCTCCCTCATAATACATGAAGAAGATGAAGCTCCAAGAAGAAATCTGCACTTACCACTTTGGGGCTACAACTATCTTCTCCCTCTCTCATTTGATAGAAGTAGATTAGGTTTTAAAATTTCCAAGTATGAACTCGAAGATTCGTTCTGTCTTTCTAGTACTTCTCACCTCCTCTAGTTTGTGTCATCTAAACTATCAAGTCTGTTTTTAATTTCTCCATTAATCAAAGTCATCTTCTTTTCCTAAACACTTTCCCTAAGGTTGTTCTACTTCTTGAGTATCATTTAATTCATGCAAAATAATGACCCTCCATTCCCTAAATCATCGCAAAAATAGAAACTTCTAAACGAGTTTAAGAAAAAAGTTATGATTAGAAGGCTTAAGGGCTAAACATTACCCCTACTGAAAGTCAAAGGTCAACAAATGAAGAAAGCCAAAGGTGCTACTGTCAACCTTCATTCCAAGAAGAGTGGGGCTACTCAATTCAAAGCTTTGAGAGTACAAAAAAAAAAACTCTCAATCTTTCATCATCCCAACAACAAAGGTGAAACTTCAAAATGCATGAAGGATTGTCTCACAAAGAAGATGAGTCAAGTAATACCAACAAAAGAAATGAAGATTACTCAACATCCTCTTACAACAAGTGAAGAAGACTTTCAATATCAAGAAAAATGTTTACCCTTAAGTCATACTAATGATTGGTTTTCTTCTCAAACTTATTTAAAAATTTCTAGATAATGCACGGTTCATTAAAAGGTAGAACGACTTTTCTAGACCTTTGAGCCAAGTATCGTTTCTTGTTGAATCTAGAGGCTTCCTGTTAGCCACTCTCATACACACTCTTGAAATCCAAGCATCAAAATTGGGGCTTCATAACCTTTCCTCCCCCAGTCAATCTCTACTTCAACTCTTCAAAATAATCAAATCTGCATTAAAGGCTTTCCTCTTTGCTTCTCACTCTCATCATTAAAGAATACACTTCTCAAAAAAGTCAATGCTTGGATCACCTTCCAAAGAAGAGAGTTCGTCTCTCCTCAACTAATTTGAGATCTCATTTCTCTCTCCTCAATAAGATTTTCTCCACTGAGTTCTCTTCGAGTTAACATACTATTTTCAAAAAAAAAAAAAAGAGATGCAAAATAGATGCCCGCTAGATTGAAAACCCAAAAGGGCTGTCTAGGAAAAAAAAAGGTGCGTCACTAAGAAAAAAATCAAGGACAAAGGGAGACTATTCTTCAACCTTCTTCATCGAACATCATCCGATCCTCTTCAAATCAAATCAAATCAAATCAAATCAACAATGAAAGCCTTCTTCGATCATCTTCAAATCAAGAGATCAGCCTCATAAGCCTGTTCACAAAGTCATCTACCACATTCAATGCAACTTGGGGCTTGAGATATGAAAGAGACTTGGACATAGAGCCATTACGACAGTCGACAGATTTGTAGTTGTTTACCTCCTAGAGACACGATTCAGGGGAGAATTAAGAATGAAGATTCGTAACAGGACTAGATGTGTTCACACAAAGTTACTCGTCGAAATTCTACAACAATGAAGAAACAGTATGGTACTCTCGCACGAGACAACCTCGCTGACTAGAAATAGATTCTGCATAAACCTGATTTGGTCCCAACTTGTCAAACACAAGTTCACTCATACAGTTCACCCATCTCAAATATAAATCCATACAAATGTCCCTACATGTCCATATACCATATATTCATACATAAACTCACCACCAAAATGACCAACCGACCATTTACACGAATAGACATGGGCATTACCACATAAGTCCAGTTAAACAACTAAAATCTGAAAAATCTACTTGCAATCTTTATGTGCTAATAGGTGCAGAAAGGTAAGAATTATTCGGGTCCATCCGAGACCAGCATGCATATATCCTTACATTACAGGAGCCAACAGAACCTCCACCTCAACCGACAACTTCATAGTCTGTGACGGCAACAACAAAAACAAAGTCCTTGACCTCGACAACTTCAATAAAGTCTGTGACCTCAGGTGGAGCATCATCAAAGTCTGTGACCACAGCGAACTTCAAAGTTCGTGACCTCGGCAATGTCAATAAAGTCTGTGACCTCAGCAACTTTAAAGTCCGTGACCTCGGCAACAACAGCGACACTTGTAACCTCAGGTGGAGCATCAAAAAAGTCTGCGACCGCAACAAACTTCAAAGTCCATGACCTCAGCAACGTCAACAAAGTCTGTGACCTCACCAACTTTAATGTCCGTGACCTCGACAACAACGACAATGTCAGTAACCTCGGGCGGCGCATCATCAAAAAGCGGATATTTTTAGAATTGGGTCAAGTCCTTGATTCCTCAGTATGAATTTATCCATGGGTCGACAGCACTCAAACAACCTCAGCTACGTCAGTAACCTCGGGCGGCGCACTTCAACAACTTTATCAACAAACAGGTATTTTTAAAATTGGGTCAAGTCCTTGATTCCTCAGTATGAGTTTACCTTTTCAAAAAAAATCTCTCTTCGATATTCAAAATGCTTTTCAAAATACCTAAAGCATCCTTTAAGTGTTTTGGAGTTGAACTACATTTTGGTTTGATTCTCCGATAGAGATACGTAGGCAGCCGTGCGGCACGACCATCCAAGTGTTCAGAATGATGTCTTTTCTATCGATGACATGACTTCTTCCATAAGTCTTGTCATCGAGGGGCTCTGTAGACACCCCATTCTGAACTAATAATTACATGATTACACTACTCTTCATCTCTCTTTTGTGTTTTGATGAAAGCATATTAGTTTCATCATGTTTCGTTAAGTTTCTAACTAACCTCGTTAGTTTTGGACCTAACTGACTAACGAAATAACTGAAGAGGATAGAATAGTCGAATGACTAGTTATCCCGCGTGGAACAGGTGTGTCTCTCGCGAGACAACCCTTCTGCAGGATGTGCAGAATCACTTCCCTTCTTCGTTTCAACATCTTTTCTTGATAAATCTTATCCAATCCGGGTATCCAATGATTATGGAGTTCCATAACCTTCCTTGGGAGGAATCCCAATCCACTTTTACCTCCTAAAGCCCCTATAAATACTTGATGACTTTCCGTATTTCGGATCCCCGACCGACAGGTCAAAATACGCAATTTACTGGTTTCTCTCCTTGAAATATTCATGTAAATCACTCATAAACAAACGCCCAAATTCTTCCATCAACCTTGTTGATTGACGAACATCGAGGCTCAAGTCTAAAATCAAGGCGAAGCTCTGTCCAAATCCTTTCTCGACCGAGAAAGAGGAGAAAACACTTTAGAACCACGTTCTAAACTAAATACTCCCTAAACACAAGGTAAACTCCTATATTTTTACTCTCTTCTTCTCAATCTCTCTCTAATTGCTTTTAGAGTAGTGTAACCCCATTAAAAGGGTTAGCCTAGAGTCCCTTAAATCCATGGAGGCGATCTCGAAGCATACAACCCGACATTCCTAATTAAGAAATTAATTAAGGTTTTTCTTATTTAACTGTTTAAATTGTTAATCCCCCTTAAGCAAGACCGATCTTCGGATTGGGTGGATGCGGTGCTCCTTGATCTTCCAAATCCATCACTTAAGCCCCAAACCCAAATCTTTCAAAAAGGTTTTTCTTATTGTTTTCCTAAATAAATAATAAGTGGCGACTCTGTTATTCATTAAAATCGCATCGCTTCAGCCTATAATATATAAAGATTTTGGGGCACTCCCCTTCATACCAATTAGTTTTAATGTAAAATCTCAAACTTTAGCACCCTCCATTTCATAATAATTATTGCATTCACTTGTCAACGTTTGTAACGAATATACAACATTTCATTTCTAATGAATATTCATCACTTGTTTACGCAGATAAACAAACAATAATTTATTTTCTTCCCTATTTATTTCTTTTGCTCTATTTAAATTATAAAATTGTCAATATCCTGTTTGCAAGTTTTATCAAAAAGGTTGTTAACACAATTGATAACACTTACGATACACACACATAATATAGTTTAAAAATAGTTTGTAAACAATAGTTTTGCAGCGGAAATAAACAAAATAAATAGTTTTTGCACAAGTTATATAAATAAATATAAATTGAGTGTTCCGCTTAGGCAAAATCTCCTATTCACAATGATTTATAATTAAAATACTGAATGTTCCCTAACTATATAACCATGAAGTACTAGAAACTAATAAGATCAAATACGAAATTTTATACTAGCCACGACACAATCAAGTCCAATGACTTTGAAGGTGGAAAAGAATTTGTGGGAGTAAAAATCTAATAGAGCGAGGAGTAGATGATTTTTTCTTTTTCAAGTTGTGTGTGATTTCTCAACATATTGCTCTTATCTACACACTTGCCTATTTATAGCCTTCAAATTCTTGTAGGCTAATCCTTGTAACAGCTTGAAACTGATTCGGATAGTAGGATAAGTAGTTGAGCATGTGGAGCTAAAGAAATGGTCAATCCCTTGAAAATTGCAACCGTATTTCTTTGAGCCCAAGTCCTAGCTTCAATCTCTTGTACCCACGTGCTCTTCTGTGTTTGTACTCTTTTTTGTTCAACTACTTCAGCTTTGAACAGGTCTTACCACGTGAATCTTCCATTTACACAAGTTATGCATAAATCCCCATTTATACGTAACTTTCCTTAATTCATTCTCCCATGCTTGTAGCTTATCTCCATATTGTTATTACCTGTAATTTAGACTAACAAAAAACATATATTTTGTAGGTATAGTTATACATTAATATAATATAACATATGAAAGAAATGTTCAACAAACATATCAGACTGTGTCTGATAACACTGTAAAAGTACTTTCATTACTTGTGATAACACCTTCATTTGTTAACAATTAGAGGGTGTTAGCAGTACTTGTGGTAACACGAATATACTGTACTTACAAACTCCCCATTAGTTATACATTTCTTACATTTCTTCTCAAACACCAAAGTGCTCGTACCTGTAAATATTTGTTAGCCAAATAACAATTCCAATCAAACAACAATAATTAACTCCCCCTTAATAAAAGAGCTAACTACAATTGATCAAACTTAAACTAATTATTCAAACCAAAAATTTGACCAAACTCAAATTCTAACAACTAGTTTAAAATGTTTAATCCAAACTACCAAAAAAATTTATCCCAAGATAAACCAACACAAAAACAATCAACCATGTCAAAGTTTAAACAACCCATAAAAGCTTTAAACATCATATTGTTTTAACACCAATATAAAGAAAATTGTTTTGAGAACACACCAACCACAAAAAAATGGTTCCACCTGCAATACCACATCATACTTCTTATTCCTCTTCCTCGATTTCTTCCTCAGCTTGGACTCCTTGAGTATTACCATCCCCAACACCTTCAACAGCACCTACAGCAGCACTTGTTCCAGCTCCCCCTGTTTGTGATAAAAGCTGAGAAATGAACTACAATATATATGTTTTCACTTGTAGCCAGCCATTAATGTTACTTTCAACTACAGGTATCAAGTTATGTATAAATTGGAGCACCATAGTCTTTCAAACCACGGTGGAAGTGCTACCAGAAGTGTTGACCACACTTTTAGCTGATGTACCTGAAATTGGTACAGAAGTTTGGATATGAACAGAACCTGATCCACTAGCAATATGAGGCTATACCCAAGGCAGATCGCAATGCCTATTTCCCTTTTTCAGTTGATAATCTATCGTATAGATTTCTGGCCCAGAAGAGAACACATCTGAGGCCTCAACAAGAAGGTATTGGAATTTGAGTACATTAAAAATGAGGGAATGATACGGAAAGTAGGAAGGGTCTTTCTTCTTTGGTCAGGAGCTAAATGTTTGAACACTAATCTCCCAAAATTTATCCTTTGACTTTTGCCTAGCTTATATAAAACTCTTGCTTGTTACATGGTAAGATATTGCTCATTTTTTATAGGGAGTCAATTGAATATGCACAACTTGTGCAACACAGAAAATAGAGAGGTAAGCCTAGAAGCAGAAAACTTCACCTTGGGGTCAACTGGCCACTTATCAACCTTGTTGTTTGTAAGAAATTTAGCCATAACATCCTTATTTGCACACAGGCTATCATCATCTAAGTTTGGTTGTTCTAATGCCTTGTTAATCATGGCAGGAGTAAACAAGTACACTCTACCCCTAACAAACACCTTTCCTAATTGAGGAGAACCCTCATTGTCGAGATTAGGGCTTAGGTTGGCATAAAAATTTCGAATAACACTTTCAACAAAACAACATCCATGGGTATTAGGGACCAAAAAAATTCCTATCAAAAAGGAACTCATACACTCCATTCAGTTTTAAATCCTCCGCATCTATGTTCTTCTCTTCTAAAAGATGTTTTTTTATTGTGAGTCAACCAATAAGACATGTTAGATTCCCTATGAAACTCTAGGGTTAAATGAGGCTTGGGAAAGGCCTCACCATTATCATCATCAGTATGCACAACAAAATCATCACTAGGAGAATCAGATTGGACATGAGAATGAGTAGGTACCTCTTGTGAAGGAATAGTGACCTGAGCAGGGGAAGGTGTTACCTGTGAATAGGTAATACTTTCACCATCACCCTGTTTTTCTTTCTTTCTTAAGAGCTTCACACGGGCAGCAGCTAGGGTTTCACCTTCATCCTCAAGCCACTTCTCTAGGCTATCCTCTGATTGTTCCTTCTCTGCTTTATAATCTTCATCAGATACATGTGCCGACGACAAACTCAGAGAGTCTTCAGAAACCTCTACGGGATCAGAAGAGGTGTAGGATTTCCCTTTGTTGTAAACTGCCCTTAATCTACTTGAGTTTCTTTTCAGTGGTCCTTGAGTAGGCATTGGGGATTTTCTCTTCTTTTTCTTTTCTTTGGTGACTGGTACAGTAGGTTGGGGAGGCCCAAAGGCCAAAGTTTTATAGGCCATCGGAATAGCAGGTGGTCCGGCAACAACAATGGCTATACTTGGTGATGTCACAGTTGTTACCCTTGGAGAAACTTCCATGGGCGAGTGTAAGTACCCCAATCTGGATCGCTCCCCATCCGATGCACGGAAAACATCGCGGACTCACACAAACATGATCCCGAAGACCCGTAACCTTCAAAAACCCCAAAACCACCAACCAAACCAAGGTAGGACCCTTTTGGGATAATATAAATCAAAAGGACTTTTTGCAAATTACGAAAAATAGTCAGCCTGCATAATGGTCCGCGCGGACCACTTTGCAATGTAAACATGTCCCCGCAGACTCTTTTGCACCCAGACATCATAATTACAAAATCCTCTTAAAGTCCACGATATTCCCTTAAATCCGGGAAAACCAAAAATTTGGTTTTCCAGAAACAATCCGCGCGGACCATTTTGCAGTTTTTCCAAGGCTATAAATAGAGCACTCCCCCTCTCATTTTCTTCACACCTCCATTCTCTCCTCTCTCTCCCCAGCCTTCAGTCTCCCCTCTAAGTCCTTTCGAGGCACTCCCGGTCCCTTTCGGTTCCTTCCGGGGACTTCTGAGCCCTTTAGTAGCGCTCCGAAGCCCTACCGAGCGCTCCCGAGATGCTCCCGAGCCACCTTGAGGTGCTCCCGAGGCATCTCGAAGCCCTTCCGGTCCATCTTGAGCCATTCTGTTCCATCCCGAGACATCCCTGTCCATCCCGAAGCCCTGCCGGACAATCCCGAGGCACGCCGAACCTCTGCCCGAGTACAATAGATTATCCCGAGACATTCCGAGGCACGCCGAACCTCTGCCCGAGCAAAACCAACAATCACAAGGCATCCTGAGGCACGCCGAACCTCTGCCTGAATACAACCAACAAACCCGAGGCAAACCGAACCTCTGCCCGAGTAAAACCAGCAAACTCGAGGCACGCCGAACCTCTGCCCGAATACAACCAACAATCCCGAAGCACGCCAGAGCTCTGTCCGTAGACACACCTAGCACTCCCGAGGCTCGTCGAAGCTCTGTCCACAGATATCGGTACATCCCGAAGCAATCGCGTTTCGTCCCGGAGCACTATTCACACTCAAACACTATTCTCCAGCGGAAGATAGACACGAACCAACATTGGTAAGGCCTCCTTCCAACACTATTTCAATTCATTTCAATACATAGCATACAATGTAGACATCCTATTCAAAATGCATTTTTAAAAGCACATACACACACACACAACTTTTAAAGAAAGAGGGTTATCGAAAGACTCGTGTATATGAGGCAACTCGGGTGAGCTCTGCTATTCTCTTCCCAAGGCGTAACCTGATCTCCGAACTCAAAATATCATCACACAACAAGCTTTTCAAAAACAAAGATTTTTCTCAATGTTTTGGGCTATATCAAAACGGCGTGGCGACTCCTCCAAACAAATGCAGCGACACTTCCCGACCACATTGCGAGATATCGGGGCCCACGCAGCCGAATCCGGGTAATTTCAGCGAGGTAACACATGAGGTAACACCAGGAGAAATCTCCATTTGAGATTATTCTTGGGGGGTTTTGGAAGGATTTGACATTGTTAGATTTTAGAGATGATGAAACGGTTGGAGAAGGAGAAATTTTGAAAGATTTGAGAAAAGAGAGAGAAAGAGACGTGAATAAGAGAGTTTAAATAGGAAGATTTATCCAAATTAGGGGGTTGATATTGAACAAAAGATGAACTATAATTGGTACCTAACTCCCTATTTTTCTAGCTAAGAACTCCCACATTAAATATACTCCTATCCTAATTAAATTCTTATCCGGCTGTTACTCAATTTTTTTTTAATTTTTTTTTTAATTTTTTTATAATAAGAAAAGAGATAAATTTAAATTAGGTAAATATCTTCCTTATATTTTGAATTGTAGATATTATCCAAATTTTTAGGAATATTATTTACCTAAAATAATTTATCAAGGCAAAAAGAATTAGTTAGAAACATTTCGAATTTTCAAAAATTAATTAACATAATTCGAAAATAAGGAAATAAAAATAATATGGCACAAAGAAATGTGTTAATAGAAATAATGGTAACACTAAAGTTAACACAAGTATCAAAATAACCATTTCGAAAATTTTCTTCATTTTCAAACACTTGATGCATAATAAGTCTTATTTTCAAGCACATGATGCATAACAATCCTCATTTTCAAGCACTTGACACATAACAAACCTCATTTTTAAGCACTCTAGGCATACTAAGCATTAAGTTTTATTACTTCATAAATAAGGAAGAATCGTAGTAGCGAGCTCCGTGCCCCAAGTTATTTTCTAGTATAAAAACTTTAGTGAATTGTACCTTTCAAATAGGACACACTGTAGTATCGAACTGCATGTTCCTAATAATTAATTAGTACAGACTCACTAGAAATTATTCTCGTTTGGCAAGAGAACGTCGCAACTAACGTCATGCCCCGGTTACTAAAGGAATAATAAAGTGTTTTTTTTCCTTTTATCAAAAAGATTAGTAACTTTGTTACTTTTGAGATTGAAGGGTATTTTGACAAACATGTTAACCTAAGTGTTAACATAATAGAACAAAAAGGTATGAATGTGCCCCCATCAGGGTTTTAACAAACTAAAGAGTATAAAAATTTTGTATTTTTTTTTGTTTTACAATATCACAGTGTTACCAAAAGTGCTGATAACACTTAGGGTAGCACCATGAAACAAATATTTAAAAAAAATACAATGTTCAAGAGAGATTTTCAAATCTGAAAATCTCTCATGATCAATGGCCTTAGTAAGTATGTCAGGAAGTTTATGCTTTGTATCAATATACTCTATATTTATCAAACCTTTTTCAACTAAGTCCCTAAGGAAATGGTGACGGACATCTATATGTTTGGTGCGAGAATGTTGAACTAGGTTTTTGGAAATATTTATAGCACTTAAGTTATCACAGTACATGTTAAACATATTACTCTCTAGACCATAATCATCTAACATATGTTTTAACCAAATAAGTTGTGAACAACAACTCCCTGCTGCTACATATTCAAATTCAGCAGTTGATATTAAGACACAATTTTGCTTAGGATTATATACCATTACACTAGATTTTTTCCCAAGTAAAAACCTCCCACTAGTACTCTTACGGTCATCCATATCCCTTGCACAATCCGAGTCACTAAAGCCTACCAAATTAGTATTAGTATCTTTACTATACCAAACACCTAATTCACTCATTTCAAATACATATTTCATTATATTTTTAACAGAATTAAGGTGAGAGGCTTTATGATTGGCTTGATAACGTGCACACACACACGCTAAACATTAAATCAGGACGGCTAGAAGTGAGGTAAAGAAAACTACCTATCATGGAACGGTATAGAGTTGTATTAACATCCTCTCCTACTTGGTCCTTTCCAAGCTTGAGAGTTGAACTCATAGGAGCTTTTGAACTTTTTGACCCCTCCAACCCGAACTTCTTCACCAAATTCCTTACATACTTGCTTTGTGATATGAATATCCCTTCACCTGATTATTTCACTTGCAAGCCTAAGAAGAAAATTAGCTCACCTATCATGCTCATTTCAAATGTTGAAGTCATGGCCTCTACAAAACCTTTCAAACATGTTTGAGATGTAGATCCATAAACTATATCATCAACATAGATTTGAAACCTCTTATCAAGTCTATAAACATGGTGTGGTTGAAATGGATATTCGAAACCTTTTGGTTGTTTCAACAAAGATTTCTTCATCCAAATATCCATTTAAAAATCCTGCTTTGACATCCATTTGTTACAAAGTGATCTTAAGATAACAAGCTATGTCTAAGAGAAGTTTTATGGACTCAAGTCTAGCCACATGAGCGAATGTCTCATCATAATTAATACCTTCTACTTGTGTATATCATTGAGCCACAATACGAGCTTTGTTCCTAACAATATTACCCTTTTCATCTGTTTTATTTTTAAAAATTCATTTTGTCCCAATAATATTAGTATTAGGGGGACGTGGTACTAAAAACCAAACTTTATTTAAGGGCAAATTGTTCAAGCTCCTCTTGCATGGCTTGAATCCAATAATTATCTTTCAAAGCAGGTTCTAGGGAAGAAACATAACACGTATGCTTTACCTTTATGTATGTGGTGGACATGCACACATACCTTACCATATCTCGGTAGCTAATAGGCTTTTTGTGTCTTATTTGGATTCCTTCATTCACTTCTCATATTATCAGTGTGGTAAGGTGATTCCTCCTAATTCTAGCAGAAGTATCCCTTCTCATCTCTTCATGAGCATCATCAGTATTATGTCCCTCATTTGCTGGTCTGGAAATAGGTGTTACCTGAGGTGCTATCTCATCACTGATAGCACTTTGGTCAGCACCATTGTTAACATTTGTGTTAACATCAGTGTTATCACTTCCTTGGCTTTCCACTTGAGCCTCTTCCAACAGTTCTAGGGGTGACTTTTGAACACTTTCACCTACAATGCTTGAAGGATCAAAAACAATGTTTACAGATTCTTGGATGGTTTTTAATCTCAGATTATACACCCTATATGCACGGCTATTTTGTACATATCCAAGAAAGATTGCCCTATCACTTTTATAATCAAGTTTTCCTAAATAATCCCGATCATTTAAGATAAATCACACACACCAAAAAACATGAAAATAGTGAACCTTAGGTTTCCTACCATTTAAAATTTTATAGGGTGTCATTGTTGTTTCGGTTTTTAGAAAGACTCTATTGGCTATGTGACAAGCTGTATTTAGTGTCTCTGCCCAAAATCTTTTTGAGATTCTTTTAGAAAACAACATTACTCTAGTCATTTCAAGTAATGTATGATTTTTTCCTTTAGATATCCCATTTTGTTGGGGTGTTTTAGGTGATGAAAATTCATGATGAATTCCTTTTCTTTCACAAAAAGTGAAGAAAGATACATTATCAAACTCTTTACCATGATTAGACCTAATATGAAAAATAGAGGCACATAACATGTTTTTGATCTTAGAGAGTAAGATTTTGAATTTTTCAAAGGTTTCTGATGTATCTCTCAAAAATAAACCCAAGTAAACCTAGAAAAGTCATCAACAATGACAAAAATATATTTTTTACCTCCAAAACACTACTGGACCCATCAAATCCATGCGTAGAAGTTGAAAACAATGTCTTGTTCTAAAGTGTTGCTCGTTGTATTGGTTAGCACTGTGGAAAACACGAGTTTGTTTGCCTTTAAGACAATCTTTACAAATCACTCTATCTTTGAATTCCAACTTAGGAAATCCTCTCACATCATCTAGCTTAAGAATTTTCTCTATATGACGAAAATGAATATGCCCCAATTTTTGATGCCACAAAGTGGTAACATAATCCTTAGCCGAATGGCATACCTATTTATCTTTAACAAGATAACAATTGTCACTAGATCTAGTTCCTTACATCACACAAATGTTAGAAACATCAAAGACCTCACAAGTGGTTTTGTTGAATTTCACCTCTAAATTATCATCACAAAATTGACTAATGCTAATCAAGTTAGCAACTAGAACATCAAAATGTAAGACATTTTTTAAGATGGGGAAACCAGACACATTAAGTTTCCCTTTCCCAATGATTGTACTTTTACTACCACCATAGTAACAATACCCCCATATATTGATTTATATAGTTAAAAACGACTTTGTTCCCATTATATGACGTGAACACCCACTGTCAAAATACCATGGACCCTCTACATTTGTTTTCAAATTAGTATAAACCACATCACATCTTAGATTAGATTTGGGTTTCCATGTTTTCTTCTTTGAACTTTTGACTTTCTGACAGACAGTGTCAATCTGAAGAGATATCTGAATTAGTGGACAACACTTCTGGTAACACTGTAGATCTGGACTGTTTCTTTAAAAATATTGACACTTATTTTTTAAATGTCAAGTTGTGTGACAATATTTACACACTTTAGCTTTGTCAGAAGAATCAGTTACGAAAGTATTTTTATCAGAAACAAGTTTCTTTATAAAACACGTTTTACTTTCATTACAAGTTAAATTAGAAGCAATTTTATCTAAAAATTCTTGAAAACCAATACCTGCCTTGAGACGTTTACTCAAATTGAGGATCTCATCTAGTTTGGAAGATCCTGTATTGAGTTTCTTAAAGGTGGTCTCGGCAAGAGACAACTTGGCCTTGACTATATCAACCATAGCATCCTTCTTGGTAAGTTGGACCTCCAGTTTAGTCAAGCTTTCTTTCAGCTCATGATTTTCTTTGGCTAAGAATGTCACCTTCTTGTTCTATTTTTTCCATTCAACAAGAAGTTCTTCATAGAGATTCTTCAACCCATATATGAGCTCATCCTTACTCAGCTCATCCTCTTATGAGTTTCCTGTATCAAGATTAGTTGAACCTATAAAAAAAATAACATTAGAGAAACTGAAGTTGTTATACCTATTGAGTGTGGTCTCAGGTGTTATCATAGATTAGGTAACACTTGTGATAGCACTTTCAGTATCCGAGTCACATACAGTGACCAACATTGCTGTCAAATCTGGTTCTTCAACTTGGGTTGGTCCCTCATCTTCATTATCACTGAGAGACACCCACAAGTTCTTTCCCATCTTTCTTAGACTGTTTGCACACTCGTTTTTATAGTGACCCCATACTGAACAAGCATGACATTGAATTAAATCAATGTACTTGGAATCAGACCTTGACTGGTCAGAAGATGCCCTACTCATTGGGTTAGCATTCTAAGAAAATGGAAATGACCTCTTTGGCATCGAATCATACACTTTGATTTGTTACTCCTTTGCCTTTACCTGAATATTCTCTTTGTTAAATTTCCTAACTATAGAGTTATATTTCTTAGCAAGTAAAACAACACTAGCATTTTCATCCAATTTCTCAAAAACCTCTTCTTCCTCATCTTTTTGTAGATCTGAGAACTAAATTTTCAAAGCAATATATTTGCGTTTAGTGGCTTCACTTTGTTCGAAAAGATTTAGCTCAAAGGTTTTTAAAATACTCATCAAGGTATTGGAATCCATAGTAGAAAGATTGTGAACTTTTCAATAGATGAAACTTTTATATTGAAGCGTTCAGGAATGGTTCTAATTGCTTTTGAAACAAGTTGTTTGTTGGTAAAAGGTTCACCCAAAACATAACATTCATTTGAAATGTCAAACAATTTTTCAAAATATTAAGAGATATTTTCATCTTCACCCATCCTTAATCTTTCAAATTTGCTAGTGAGCCTTCTAAGCTTAGTTTCACGCACACTACCATCACCTTCACAAAATCTTTGAAAAATATCCCAAGCTTTCTTAGCCGTGGGAGTGTTTTGAATGAGTTTAAAAACATGAATGTCTACCCACTCATAAATGGCATTAAGTGCCTTTTCATTGAAACTAACTAGGTTATTCTCTTCATTGTTGCACTCGATTTCAGGTTTGATTTGAACATCATCATCCTCATCTAGAGGCAACATTGGAAAAGAATACCCATTGATAACAGATCGCCAAGCTCGAATATCAATTGATTTGATATGCGAGCGAAGGCGGATCTTCTAATAAGCATAGTTCGACCCATCAAGAACAGGAAGTCTCTTTTGGTTAGGATTAACTGGATCATAAGCCATGACAACTGGATCAAACACTTAGTATGTCAAGTAACATGCTCTGATTTCAATTGAAATTGTCAATGGACTATTTGCAAGTGTTATAAAAAAGGTTGTTAATACAACAACACTTACGATAATACACACAACAGAGTTTAAAAACAGTTTGTAAAACAAAAAGTTTTGCAGCGAAAATAAACATAAGAAATAATTTTTGCACAAGTTATATAAGGCTCCGTTTTTTTGGGGGAAAATGTTTTTCGAAAAATATTTTCCCCATTTTCCGGTGTTTGTTTCGCATCGAAAAATTGAGAAAATGTTTTAAGCTAAACATGTTTATCTCATTTTCCGGAAAATATTTTCATTTTTCGGAAAACATTTTGCAGGAAATCATTTTCCAAAAAATGTTTTACGCTAAACAAACGGAGCCTAAATAAATATAACTTGAATGTGCCGCTTAAACGAGATCTTCTATTCACAATGATATATGATTACAACACCGAATGTTCCCTAACTATATAACCATGAAGTACTAGAAACTAATAAGATCAAATACAAAATTTTATACTAGTCACGACACAATCAAGTTCAATGACTTTGAAGGTGGAAAAGAATTTGTGTGAGTAAGAATCTAATAGAGCCGGGGAGTAGATGATCTTTTCTTGTGCAAATTGTGTGTGATTTCTCGACATATTGTTATTGTCTATACACTTTCTTATTTATAGCATTCAAATCCTTGTATGCTACTGCTTATAACAGCTTGAAACTGATTCGAATAAGTAGTATAATTAGTTGAGCATATGGAGCTAAAGAAATGGTCAATAACTTGAAAATATCGACCGTATTTCTTTGATCCCAATTCCTAGCTTCAATTTCTTGTAGCCACGTGCTCTTTTGTGTTTGTACTTTTGTTTCTTAAGCTACTTCAGCTTTAAACAGGTCTTCCCACGTGAATCTTCCATTTATGCGTAAATTTCCTTGACTCATTCTCTTATTCTTGTAGCTTATCTTGATATTGTTATTACCTGTAATTTAGAATAACAACAAAAATATATTTTGCAAGTGTAGTTATAAATAATACAATATAACATATGAAAGAAATGTACAACTAACATATCAGACCGTGTCTGATAACATTTTAAAAGTGATGTACTCATTTATGATAACACATTCGTATAATAATATTTAGAGGGTGTTAGTAGTATTGTGGTAACATCACTGCAGTTAAAAATTATATGTTGCCGCCATAAGAGAGGGAGCACTTGGAATCCGTTGACAAGTGAGATAAAAGTTCCTTGATGATTTGCCAGATGTTTCATACCAATGATTTATAAATCAATGTCATTTAGGCTTCGTTTGTTTCGTGTAAAATAACTTGCAGAAAATGATTTCCTGTAAAATGTTTTTCGAAAAATGAATTTCCTGTAAAATGTTTTCCGAAAAATGAGATAAACATGGTTTCGACTGTTTGGTAAGGAAAATATTTTCCGAAAAAAAATTCATGTGTTTAATATGTGTAATGAGGAGGCCGGATCTGGAGCATTGAATAGCAACAAACAGTAGCTACCATGAACTTAAACAACAATTTGCCTCTTATACTTGATTATTTATAAGAGTTATTTTTTTTTTCATTTTCACATTATTAAACTCTATTAAAATAATTTATTTGTTGTAATTCCATCAGTTAATTCACTTAGGCTTCGTTTATTTGCCCATAAAATGTTTTTCGGAAAACGTTTTCCTTGTTTTTCAGTGTTTTGTAAGCACCGGTTAATGGGGAAAATATTTTCCCCCCTTTTCGGCGTAAAATGAGTTACGGATTTTTCCTAATGAAAATATTTTTCGGAAAATGGTAACACCCTCACACACCTAACTTTTCACACCCCCCACGTTACCCACCCCACTCACCACCATCACCCCACCCCTTGTTGGGGATAGGGTTTCAGTTTGGATGATAATAATGCTGGATATATGATTGAATCGTGTATAATCCACTTTCCAAATTGAAATTACCCGGATTTCGCGTGCGGCGAAAGCGATTGTCTTTCGCGGAGGATTGGTGTCTGAGACCTCGCTTTTCGGGAAGGAGAGGAGTCGCCACGCGGTTTTCTATTTTGAGCTCAAACGTTGAGAAACGGCTTTTGTGAAAATGGTGTCGTTTTTATTGGCAGCAAAAACTTAGGAAAAAGCTTTGAAAATGGGGGGTCATTTTTATTGGTAGCAAAAAACGAGTAAAAAGCCTTTTTGGTACCAGAGATTGTTAGGTTCGGAGGTCACGTTACGTTTCGGGAAGAGTATTACGAGATAACCCGAAACGCCTCGTATGACGAGTCTTTCTACCTTTCTCGAAAACGTGTGCGTGTGTGTGTGTTTGCATTTTGAAATGGGGTCTTGAGTGACAAGCTTAATCTTGGTTTGAATGTCAAACGTTGATTAGGTGACTTTGTTTGAAAAGGCGAGCGTTTGAATGACAAACGTCGGTTTTGGAAGTTTTTAGGAAAAGTTGCGCGAATGCTGATTTTATCTGTTTACCTTAAGTGTCAAATGTTGACTTTTAAGAAAAGAGCGTTTGAATGTCAAACGTCGGATTTTGAGTTTTGAAGATGAGCGTTTGGATGCCAAACGTCATTTCGCGCATTTTGAAAGAGAGTTCGAAGGTCGAACTCCGGTTTTGAACCGGACATTACATTGTTAACGATTTTTACGGGAAAAAACGTATTAAATGATTTTGAATGTCAAAAGTTGGCTTTTAAGTTTGAAGATGAGCGTTTGGATACCAAACGTCATTTCACGCATTTTGAAAGAGAGTTCGAAGGTCGAACTCCGGTTTTGAACCGGGCATTACATTGTTAACGATTTTTACGGGAAAAAAAGTATAAAATGACATGCAATCAACGAATCGGGTTGCGACTCGGATTTTGAAAAGTAAATACTTTCACGATCCAAACGGGTCGGATTTTGTAAATGACAGTATTTAAAGTGCGGTATCAACGGAATCAAACGATCTGGAATTGTAAATGACGATCGACGAGCCAAACGACTCGGAATTGTAAAGTTGCATGAAATGTAAATGACGTTCGACGGATCAAACGGTCCGGAATTGTAAATGACAGAAATTTAAATGACGTTCGACGGATCGATCGATCCAAAATTGTAAATGACAGAAATTTAAATGGAACGGGGCCGGAATGCCGTTTTAACCCGAGATTACTTCTCTTACGGGGAGAGAAGAGGATCTAGGGGCTAAAACGTATCGGAACCCATTAGACGGAGGCGTCTACATTTCAAAGATGTTCGTTCGAAAAGGTTATAGCGACTGGCGCATAAAGCGAGGCAGAACGAGAGATTAGGGAGAGGGAGTTATATCTATGGCTAGGGACGACTCCTTTAGCTCGGGGGGTGTATACGGGATACGGAAAGTGGTTTGGGATGGTGTTTTAAGGTGGTGAGGGGCGTATTTGATCAAAATACGGAGGTTTCACGCGAATCGAGATGAAATGGGGGCTCGAGAAGGGGTGAAACTCAGTTGGGCCGTGGCTATGGTGAATTTGGAGAGTGATTTTTGTTCTTTTCTAATGGCTTTGACAGCCCTTGTATTTATAGGTGAAATTTCAGCATGAGTCCGGACGGACTTAGCTTGAAATCCAGGGGGTTTTGTGAAAACTTTGAAAATTGGAGGGACTTGCTGGCAATTTATGAAAGTCTGCAAAGGAGTCTGGCCGGACTGAGACTGTATACCAGGGGTATTATAGTCTTTTCTCTTTGATTTTTGATTGAAGGGTGACTAGAGGGAGGTGGCATGCGTGCTACGTGTCCCATGACTCACCAGCCTTGTGGGAGTTCGCGCCCGGGTCCCGGTTTTGTCCGTTTTTAAAATAACAGTCCGGAAAATGTCTGAAACGCCCTCGAAAAGTGCCGGAAAGTGCGTTTTTCAGGGAAAGCCGTACTTTTACGTGCGATGACGTGTGTTAAGTACGTTTCGACGTCGGATTGCACGGGGCAGTCCCGGGACGTCTCGTTGGCTTGAGAACGGGGAGCTTAACGGGTTTCGGTTAACCTGGAGCGGGCCAGTTAACGGATTCCGGTTAACTTCTAACGGATTTTGACGATCCGGATTTGGGTACTTACAGTTAGCCCCTTAGCGACGTCTCTTCCGAAGGAAGTGGGGTCGTTGAAAAAAGATAAGGATCCAAATATGGATGCCTTACTTTGAAAGACCTGGGCGGTCAGCTGGCTGGACCCTTAGCGAAAGGATTCCTACGTATCCCGAGCGGGAATCAAGCCGATCGTAGTTCGTAGGTGAAAGGAGCCGCACGTGGGGACCTTGACCTGAGCGAGATTGTTGGGAGGCGTCTGAACCTGAGAGAGACCATTGCAAGGTACCTGGACCTGAATGGAGACTATTGTGAGGCATCTGAACCTGGGATTTCTGAAACCTTCGAGGGCGTGTGGTGCCTCAGACCAGAGTTGCTGGAGCTTACGAGGGCGTGTGGCGCCTCAAACCGGAGTTGCTGAACATAAGAGGGCGTGTGGCACCTCAAACCGGAGTTGCTGAAACATACGAGGGCGTGTGGAGCCTCAAATCGGAGTTGCTGAAACGTACGAGGGAGTGTGGCGCCTCAAACTAGAGTTGCTGAACATACGAGGGCGTGTGGCGCCTCAAACCGGAGTTCCGAGGATACGTTTATCCTGAGACGAAGACGTTCGTGCCTTGGGTGCTGGACTTACGATGACGTCCAGGTTTATCCTGCTGGGGATAGGGTGGCAATGATGGGAATGGTTGTGTTAAACTGGCGTTATTAACAACTCGGAAGGATTGACGTTTCTTCTTTAGAATCCCGCTGGGGATGAGCGTTCGGGCTTACCTTGATGGCCGAAGAGGGATTGTTGTGCGGGCTTACCTTGATGGCCGCTGAGGTGGGACGATCGGGCTTACGACTAGCGACCAGGGAAGTGAACGATGGTGAAGACCGATATGAATTTTGACGTCGGGAGACGGAATTGTAACTGGAAGGTCCGGAGACGGGATCGAGCGTTTGAATGTCAAACGTCAACTTGAGATTGAGAAGTGAGCGTTTGAATGTCAAACGTCGACTGGGGATTGAGAATTTAACGTCTGGAGACAAGCGTTAGTGAGGACTAACTGAGAATTTAACGTCTGGAGACGAGCGTTAGTGAGGACTAACTGAGAATTTAACGTCTGGAGACGAGCGTTAGTGAGGACTAACTGGGAATTTAACGTCTGGAGATGGGCGTTAGTGAAGACTAACTGGAAATTTAACGTCTGGAGATGAGCGTTAGTGAAAACTTACTGGGAATTTAACGTCTGGAGACAGGCGTTAGTGAAAACTAACTGGGAATTTAACGTCTGGAGACGAGCGTTAGTGAAAACTAACTGGGAATTTAACGTCTGGAGACGAGCGTTAGTGAAAACTAACTGGGAATTTAACGTCTGGAGACGAGCGTTAGTGAAAACTAACTGAGAATGGATCCTCGGGGGATGGGGTGTTAGAAATGTCTAACTTGGGGGAAATTTTACACTTTTGGGGGCCAAAAGGGGTAAAATTGGAACTGTGAAAAGTTGAGGGGCCAAAGTGGCAAGGAATCTTTCTGCTACAGCAAGAGTCCGGCCGGACTGAACCTGAAGTTGACCAGGTTGTTATCAGCGCCGAGGCAGAAGCTGAAATGGCCATTTTCTTTCATTAATTCCGACGAGGAGGAGAGAAAGGAGGAGAGAAAATTCATCCCAAATTGTGAGGTTTGCTCAAATTTGTGAAGGAAAATCGACATGGAAGGTGATTTGGAACCAATGGCTCGTCATGGAAGGACCGATGACGAAAGAACGCGGTTGGTTCGGACCATTCGAACCATTACTCATCCATTGAATCCGGCGGAGTTCTGCCCGGCTAGGGAGAACCACAAATCCAAAGGAGGGATCGAGAGACAAGTAAGCTTCCTTCAAATTTCATTAATTTTAAGAATGTGCATTCTTTAAATGTTAGAAATTTGACTAGAAATGAGTTAGGGATTTTGATGCCCGGATTGAGGCTTTTGACTTTGCTATGCGCCTTTGTCGAAATTGACTAGGATGTAGTTCAATTGACACTATGGGTAGATGACATAAAAATTTTGGTTGCAAAATTCCATGCCTAGATGTGCTTTCCAAATTTAAAGCATGTTTAAATCGGGACGGAGTAAATTTTCGAAATGTTCGAAAAGATTCGAAAGTTCCGAATTTGACGGAGTTTTCGAAGGGTTTTGAAAGTTCCGGATTCGACGGAGTTTTCGAAGAGTTTTGAAAGTTCCGATTTCGACGGAGTTTTCGAAATGCTTTGAAAGTTCCGGATTCGACGGAGTTTTCGAAGGGTTTTGAAAGTTCCGGTTTCGACGGAGTTTTCGAAATGCTTGGAAAGTTTCGGATTCGACGGAGTTTTCGAAGGGTTTTGAAAGTTCCAGATTCGACGGAGTTTTTGAATTGCTTTGAAAGTTCCAGATTCGACGAAGTTTTCGAAGGGTTTTGAAAGTTCCGGATTCGATGGAGTTTTCAAAATGCTTTGAAAGTTCCGGATTCAACGGAGTTTTCGAAGGGTTTTGAAAGTTCCGGTTTCGACGGAGTTTTCGAAATGCTTTGAAAGTTTCGGATTCGACGGAGTTTTCGAAGGGTTTTGAAAGTTCCGATTTTGACAGAGTTTTCGAAATGCTTGAAAGTTCCGGATTCGACAGAGTTTTCGAAATGCTTTGAAAGTTCTGGATTCGACGGAGTTTTCGAAGGGTTTTGAAAGTTTCGATTTCGACAGATTTTTCGAAATGCTTGGAAAGTTCCAGATTCGACAGAGTTTTCGAAATGCTTTGAAAGTTCCGGATTCGACGGAGTTTTCGAAGGGTTTTTAAAGTTCCGGATTCGACGGAGTTTTCGAAATGCTTTGAAAGTTTCGGATTCGACGGAGTTTTCGAAATGCTTTGAAATCTTGGACCGTCAATACTCCAACCGGGATGGAAATATTTTAGGAAAGGAATGAGAACTGTATCTGCATTGCATCATTTTGACATGCGTTCGTGCACTCTGTTGATGTCGCTTTTGTACTTAACATATTCTTGCTTTGTTCATCTGTAGGGGCGAGGGACGGTTGATGTTCACAACCAGAAGAGTCGGGGAGCCTTCGAGGCAGTGCGAGCGCTGTGGGAGATATTCCCGGACGAGGCTCGAGATGGAGAGAGGAGTCCACGGCAGCTGGTGGTTGACTCCGGCTTGGCTGGATTTATTAGCGCGGTAGCCGCGGTGGCTGTGACGCAGAGGGCGAGGTCCATGTACGTAGCTCTGAGCGAGTACTGGTGGGACACGACCCACACTTTTCATTTCAGGTGGGGGGAGGCGACGGTGACTCCCACTGACTTTGCTGCTATCACTGGGTTGCCGACCTGGGGCAACGCGCTGGTGTGGGTGGATGGTTATACCCCGGGGCAGTTGTCGGAGCTGCTGGGTTTTGATATCACCGATGCCAGGGGCTTAGGTATTCGGTACAGGCCGATGGAGATGCATCTGAGGACAGGCATTGTTGATTATGGGGAGGGGTCCCCGAGGATGACCGCTGAGCGTCTGGCTCGAGGGTTCCTATGGTTCGCGTTGTCAGCGACTTTGTTCCCGACTTCTGACACGTCCTGTCACTTCCCTTTGCTCGGGTCGCGACAGACATGGATGCCGTGAGGGGGTTCACATGGGGGGAGGCTGGACTGGCCGAGCTCTACCACTCCTTGGACAGGTTCTCGCGGGGAGAGGAGAGCTCCTTGAGCTGTTTCTCGTTTGCTTTGGATGTAAGTTCACGTCTTTTTCTCTTCCTTGTCTCTTTTATGTACTCGTATGTATCTGCTCTGTAGCTGACATAACTTTCCATTTGCTTGACAGGTGTGGTGCTATGAGGTGTTCAACCCGCAACATTGGGATATTAGGGAGGCGTACCGATCCTTGTTCCCTGCCATGCTGTCTTGACAGAAGAGGGCGAAGAAGGCGGCGTCATCGAGGGTGGGTACTCGGCTGTCATACGAGGAGGTGTCTCTGGCCCTGAGCCGAGAGTTCTTCGAGCGGATCCAGCTGACCTGGTAGAGTTGGTTCCACATGGGCGTGGTTCAGGTTGCTAGTGAGGTTATGCGGCGGCGGAAGCTCCTGGTGGGACTTCACTGTGATGCTATGTATCTGGGGGAGAGGGTGACCCGTCATCATGACCCGGGGTCTCTTCCGATGGTGCCGGTGGATCCGCCTCTGCACATGCAGCATCCTCTATCTATGCTGATGGAGGAGTTGGAGCGGTATAGACAGGGTGTGTTCTATACCGAGTATGTCATAGCGGGAGCCGACTATGACACTTTCTTGAGGATGAGGCTGAGGAGCCCGCAGGTGCAGCACAGGGAGGGCGAGGGCCTTGGATATCCCCGCGATCTCCCGCTCCCACGCTCTAGGTTGGCGTACGAGGGGCTGGACGGTTCGCGCAGGCGGTTGGTGATCCCGATCCCGGAGGAGCCGAGCCCTCAGTACAGGGTGGACCCCAACGCTTCGGTGAGTGCCTTTTGATTTTATGCATTTGATAGTAGCATTCTGCAAATGTTGCATCTGTACTTTCTGCTTGTCTTTTGATGACCTTCCTGGTTCGCAGGTGTCTGGCCGTACGTATAATCAGGCCATGAGACAGTTGGACGGGTGGGCCAACTACACTAGGAGGCTCGTGGCATTCCTGAGGTGCAGTTCCCGGAGGAGCATGGATGTTCGTGAGCCGAGGCCGTCTAGGCCGAGAGGTTCGTCTGCTCCCACGGCTGGTGGGGAGGACTTTGCGCAGGGATTTGGCCAGTTCGCGGGCGGAACGACTGGGTTTGGAGCTCATCCTCCTTCGCACTCGGGGCACGAGAGGGGAGAGTCCTCAAGTTCACAGGCGCAGAGGAGGCATTTTGCGTATTCTCGCCTGGAGGAATTCGGAGATTATCTGTTCTCGACGGATTCGGCTGTTGCGGAGCAGTGCATCGAGTGTTCGGATAACGATCAGGACTCGAAGTAGTCCTTCTTTATTGCCCTTTTTTAGACAAAATGTATGTATTGTCCGAAACAATTTGACTTGAATTGTATTTGAAAAGGCGCCCTTGGGGCGGAACCAGTACTTTGCACATCTATTTAGTGAATGCCTTCTTTTTATTTTGGCAAATAAGCAAGTAGGTTGTTCAAAAATAAATAAAGTGAAACATGCATGAAAAATTGAACGGGTCAAAATTTATGCCTATATGCACTGATTATTAATTAATTGCACTGTTGCACGAGCCCGAGGCGGAAGAGGTGTTGGCTTTGGTTAAATGAAACCATGGGAGCACGCAGATTCATAAAGGCATGAACAGGGCTTGGTTTGGAATTGTTTCCAAATTAAGAGCAGCTGGCTGCAGAGTTGACCAAGTCAACTGCAGAGAGAGTCCGGGCGGACTGAGAATGAAATTCCAGAGTCTTTTAAATTGCAGTTTCAGCTTTGCAATTCGTAAGAAACTGCGCCTTTGCTTTGATCAGTTGGCTGAATTTCTTTCCAATTCCTAAGGCTTCCTTCACTTTCTTTCATGGCTCCCTTTCCTAAGCTATCGTCTCGGATGCAAGAGCGATACTTGGAAAATTTCCAGTCGTGGGTACGGAACCACACGAGGCAAAACAAGGGGTTTTTCGAAGGCTGTTACGGGATGAAATCTGTTTGGGCTTTGAAGGAGCTCATGCCAGATTGGGATCTTTTGAGAGAAGCGGCTCGCTTCTAGGATGTAAGAAGGAATGTGTACATATTTTAGTACAACGAAATCACTCCTACGTTCGAAGATTTCCGGGCCATTCTGGGAGGACCTGAGACGGAACAGCTAGTTCTTCCGTATGCTGGTGGCATGGCCACTGTTGAGAAGCTAGTGTCTCTGCTTGGTATCTCGGCTGGAGAAGCATACGGGATGCTGATACTGAATACTGATTATGTCGACATTTCGGGACTGCCCGATAGATTTGCTGGAGCTGAGGGAAGCGTCTTCGCGTGGGACGCGTTTGCTCTGTGCGCGATCGCTACTCTGTTCACGTTCACGTCCCTGGGTGTGTGCCATCACAGTGTACTGGACCTGGTGAGGCAGTGCCGGAACAGGGGAGACATCGTGCCTTTAATCTTGGGCGAGACGTTCCTGGGCATAGGTCGGATGGCGACCGGCAACCGATACATGTGGGGAGGGAGTCCCGCTATGCTTACCATGTGGTTGAGGGAGAGGTTGCAGATGATGCCCGAGGTGCCAATGTCTTGTGAGGCTTGGTCCTTTTCTCGACGTCCTTTAGTGCTAGGGGCGATCAGGATGAGTTGGAGCTCTGGATGGCCAGACTCCGCACGCATCACTTGCGATGGTGGGTTCCCCACAGGAAGTTACAGACTTGTCGGACCGCTCAGGAGGGTCTATTGGTTGTCAGAGTGCCGAGGCTGTCTCAGACGTCTTTCTACATTCCATCGTTGGTTCTGCGATAGTACGGGCTGGAGCAGGTGTCATTGACAGGCTTGAGTCATGCTGCTTCCTTCGAGGTGGGATCTCTGCTGATGGAAGATCCTTCGACGCTATTGCTGCTCACACGGTGGTGGCAATACACGTCCTTTCCTGCCAGGGTTCTCTTTCACCGGAGAGGGGGCACTGTTCTGTCTACGCAAAGATTCGAATCGGTATGAAGAGTGTATAGGGGAGACACAGATGGCTATCTTGTGGAGGAGTGAGCTGTTGGGTGCTGATCACCTTGACAGCTCGACCTTGAGGAGGACCGAAGCGGGGGCTAACCCTCGGGATCGTACTAGGAACGACATGGCTGACTATGAGGCCCATGCTGATCGGGAGGCCAATCAAAGCACGGTCATGATGGCTTGAAGCAAGGTAGCTCGAGACAGAGCTAGGGAAAGGGTTGCGTTGATAGCTACAAGTTTGACCGAGGCGTTGGGAAGGGTCCCTGAGCCAGGTAGGAGGACTACCGGAATATTTCCTGTGAAGGTGAAGAACACTCGCCGTTGTGATGTACCCTATTTTTGAAATCAAACGGAGTCGCCACGCCATTTTTGTTTTAAGGGCCAAAACTTTGAAAAATGCCCGAGATTAGAGATTTGGGTTCGGAGGTCACGTTACACGCCGGGAAGAACGTTAGTGTTCACCCGGAATGCCTCGTAAAATGAGTCTTCCAAGCATTAAAAACCATTTGTGTGTGTGTGTGTGTGTGTGTTACTTTGGCCAAAATAAGTTGAAACTCAGAAAAGTAAAAATTGGGAACTCTTTATTAGACTTTGAACAAGTCCCATGATTTTTAGTGTGATTTTTGGGTTGAGTTTTGGGGCTCAAAAGATTTTTGAAAGTTG